>VHZZ01004603.1:47790-61673 GCA_009801015.1 Silene noctiflora | reverse complement strand
ATGATAATCAGTTTTGGTGTGACCAAAACAGTATAAATAAAACCTTCAAAAGGAATATAAAAACTCCCTAGATCTTGTTGCTTAGGAGGTGAGTTAGCTTGAAGAGCAGCTGCGCATGTCTGGGTGAAAGCCACCGTCTCTGTCTCATCAAAGGATCTTTTTTTTGTCAATATCTCCTTTAGGAACTTGGCATAAGCCGGCATTTGAGTCGACCGATCATATGAACTTAAACAACATAGTTTGCTCTGTCAATGAATTAAACCATACCCCTGAATGACTACCTAGTGAACCAGATCCCTAGAGTTCTCTTTATTATTGTTTTCATCTTTTATCTTATTGCAATAAGTTTATGTTAATCAAACAAACATCCTTCCAGAAATTGTTACCTTTAAGACAGACCTAGACTTAGAAAATAGATTACACCGCCTCCTCGTATATTCGACCGTGACTTATTACTAGCTATTTTGTTAGTATAATTTAGGTTTACTTTGATATAGGTGATACGACTAAACCCTTATCAAATGGCTGAGTTGAGCTGGACGCTTTGGAAGCCATGATATTCAGGGAGGAAAGTGTCCAAATAGCTGAAGCAGAGCCAGCTCCAATGTTTGATAAGTTGGAGGATCATAAGCAACCGTGCTCCTATTTTACATTAGACTTTGTTTTTTGACGAGCCCGAACTTTATTCCTTGACACTCTTCTTTGCTTCTATTTCATTTTAGTACTACTTATGTCTTTGCGTAGCACATGCACGATCTTTTGATTTACTATTACGTGCACTAAGTTGTTTTGACTATATTGTAGGTGTACGTTTGATTTAAATGAAGAAAAGGAGCCCACATGGAGTAAACTCGATCGAGTGCCCCAATACTCGATCGAGTATCCGTGGTCCTGGGTGATTTCGTATTGTTCATGGAAGATTTGCGTAGTCGGTTGATGTTATCCCCTATTTTGCAGCTGGTTTGGGGTAACCTTCACGCTTTTAGCTGGTATTCTCTTTCCTTTGTACCTTCTTTTATTGTATTATCTTAGTTATTTCCTCCTTATGCCATTGTTAGTAGTGTCCTTTAGGTTGCTGGATATATGTTATATTGTGATTTTTGTGTTGTTTAGGTCACAATGAGGACACTGTGACATTTAGGTTTGGGGGAGAGTCTTTATTTACTGTTGTGTGCTTTATTTTATGTTGTGTGTTTTAAAAAATCCAAAAAATTAAAAAAATTTCAAAAATCCAAAAACATGTTTTTACTTGTTTATTTTAAGTTGAATCTTGGTATTTGAATTTCAATGATGATAATTTGCATTTTTTTTGCATTTGAATCCCAATAAAGTTATCCATGTACATTGTTTTGACTTGTTAGCCTATGAAAACAAAGCTCAAAAAACAAGTTTGACCGTAATTGACATGCCTTATATTAATTAGATTTGACATATTCGATTGGTAAACTACTTAAATTATGAGGTCTATAGAGCTTCCTAGGCTATGAACATCAATAAACTAGTCTCATTGTCAATTAGGCTTGAGTGTGGTTTCTCCTTGTCATGTGTCTTACTCGGTCGAGTATCTGGTACTCAACCGAGTGTCTGATTCGTTATAGGTTTTTCCGCGGTTTGATTAAGATAGATAGAGAACTTTATATTATTGAGTTTTAACTTAAAACATTTCATAATCAGTTTCTTATCACTTTTCACAAAAAGACAAGAACGACGTACTGGTTCTCCACCTATCTTCATCATTCTAAGGTTGCGATCCTTCTATTTTGGGGATTTTTACATCTTTGCATTCGTAAGTGTCAGGGTAAGTTATCTAGTATGGTCTTTTATTATTTTAGTTAGATCTATTAAACCCTAATTGGGTGATTTAAGGGGGTTTTGGGGATTAACTTTGATGTTCAGTTAATTGATTAATTACTTTTATTCTAGGAGAAGGTTTTGTAGAGGAAGCCTTCTAGATTGTTTTGCTGTGTTGCTTGGATTTGCCTTTCAGTTAGGGGTTTCCCTACTCAGTTGGTTGTATATCAGTATGCATATGATGTGATGGTCTTTATGGTTATTTTATGATTGAGTTATGATAGTGATATTGTGTTGTTATTGTGAGCCATTTCGAGAGATGGTCTCACCCCCATTGTTCGCCTCCTATGTTTCTCAACGCAAAGGGGATGTGCACATTAATGAACTTGGGTTCGCTCGTTGTGATGAGCGGGGTTTAGGTTGTACGGCTGCGGTCCCAATTCGCGGAGAGGATTACCCTGTTGCGATGGGTAATCTGGTAGGGCTACACACCTTGGTGTGTAGTCGGTTACTGATTACTATAGAGTTTGGAGATGGTTGTTGCAATTCACTATGGATGTTTATGCTTTATTTTTATGTTGTATAACACAGTTAGCTGACCCCGTTTATGTTTTCAAAACTGTGGTGATCTATTCGGAGATGGTGAGCAGTTGGTTTAGCAGGTGATGATGGATGTTGACATTTCTGCGGGGTTTGGCAGGGCTGAGTCGTCACCAGTTTGTAGTCTAGCTTCTGCCGGATATTGTCTTTACTTTTGTCATCTTTTTCGATTGAGTTTTATTTTACTTTGAGACTTGTAATCAGTTACATAAAGTTATTTCTTTTATTACGTTTCATTATGGTTTCTATGATGTGCACTACCTCGGGAAACCGAGATGGTAGCACCTTTATACACTGGGGTAGTCCTTGGTAAGGTTCCTTGGTGTATGAGGGTGTTACAAAGTGGTATCAGAGCGACGATTTTGGAACCTAAAACCAATGAACAAATGAACATATGGTGTCTAACTAAAATGAACCTGGGTAGGAGTTGTTTAGAGTTATCACAAAGGCTTGGGAGACGTCCTAAGGCCGCATTTTGCCTTTACAACTTTGAACGGGTCACTATGGGGTGTCAAGGGTCGTTGTATGCTTATATGTTTCATATGTATGTTGAATACTATATGTGTGAGTTGAATGGAAGATATGTGGAGTATGTGGTTATGTGTTGAGGTGTTGATATGGCTGAACAAATATGTGAGAATTGAGTTAATAACATGTATAGGGATGTGTACGTTTTGTGATTTGTTTAAGCATGGGGGTAGTTCGAACTTGGCATGACTCAACCGAGTTAGGGGGACTCGAACAAGTATGGGATACTCGACTGAGCCCCTGGAACTCGACCGAGTGGGTAATTTGAGTTTTTGGGGCAGAAGTGCTGGAAGTTTTTGATTCGACCGAGTGTGCGAAGCACTTGATCGAGTGTGGAGTACTCGACCGAGTACATAGTGTACGCGACCAACTACCTTTTTCTGGTGTTTTTTGGTCAGCTTCTGAACTGGTTGCACTCAACCGAGTACGTATGGGACTCGACCGAGTGGCTTGTACTCGATAGAGTACCCCTTGACACTCAACCGAGTAATCTTTTGGGTGGATATATGTTTGTTTTGAGCCGTAGGCTATGTGCTTATGACTGTTTATTTTATATAGTTTAAAGATGCCCCCCAAAAGATCTGCTACATTTATGAGGGCTGCCGAGATGAGCATTGAGGAGATTCCTCACTTCATAGAGCATCAGGAGGCTTTATTGAGGCTCTCAAGAGTGTAGGAAAGGATAAGGAGGTGGTTATGGATTCTACAAAAATGAGCACCACCATCTCTCGGTTCAACCCATACGACCTATGAGGGCACAGGAGTGCCAAATTTGCTCAACAACTGGCATTTGGAAATGGAGAGTGTTCTGGAAGTGGTTAACTGTCTGGAAGAGATGAAGGTAGAGCAAGTTGCGTTCTACCTGAGGGATAAAGCAAGAGTATGGTAGAATCGGGAGATAAAAGCTACGAGGGAGTACAACAAAGGCTTGGGGGAACCTGCTATTCCTTGGGCTGAGTTCAAGAAGGCGATGAGGCACTAGTTTGTTTCGGAGCACGTTCGAAACAAGTTGAGTGCAGAGTTTGATACCTTCCGCATGAGTGAGGGCATGATTGTGGCGGAGTATTACCGCAAGTTTAATGAGCTGGCACGTTTTATGGACGATTTGGAGCTGAATTAGTTGAGCCTGGCTCTCCGTTTTGAGAAGGGCTATCTGTGAAGATCTTGGAGAGGCTGACTTCTGGGGTCTTTACGGACTTAAAGGAGGTATATGAGAGGGTTGGGAACACTAAGAGATTGGCCGATATGACCAAGAAGGCTAAGCAGAAGGGTGGTGAGAAAAGGAAGGCAGATAGTGAGGGCAACGGGACTTCGGGGTTCAAGAGAGGGAACTTCAACCAGGAGAGGCCTTCCTCTGGTGATTTTGGGTTCAGCGAGGGATCGTCGTATGGAGGCCAGGGTGGACGGAGCTACAGTGACAACTCTGGTTGCAATGATTCAACTGTGGCGGTTCTGGCCGCAAGAGGTATGAGTGTACCAGCTTCGGTGCGAATGGCTTCCAGGGGCAGCGGAGAGGAAGTTTTTCTCAGGGATCAGGGCAGAGTATGGCTAGAAACCGACCAGATAGGTCATGGTATAGGCAGGGCAGTCAGGGCAACAGTAGCAACTTCAACCGCAACAACGGGGGGACTTATCAGCGGCAAAACGGTAATGGGAATCAGAACTCGGCTGCTAAGTCTACTGCATCGGCTAGCACGGTGCAGGGTGGGGGTCTGAATGACAGCGGCAAGTTGTTCATGATGGATAAGAAGGCGGCGTAGGATGATGCTCAAATGGTCACCGATACTTTTCTTATCAATAGTACTCCTCCTTTCGTTTTGTTTAATTCAGGGGCAACACACTCTTTTGTGTCTAGGGGTCATGCAAGCTCTATGGGTTTGGGGGAGTATGAGTCTGTAAGGGACGAGGTCTTTATACCGTATGGGAGCATCTGTCTCTTGTGGGAGGTTGTATAAGGGGGTGTCTATGGTTGTTGGACAAGTTAACATTCCGGTTGATCTGTTCGAGTTTCCTATGGATGGGATTGAGGTCATAGTCGGGATGGATTGGTTAAGGAAGTATAGTGCTACCATAGACTCTCACCAGAAAAAGGTCACTTTAAGAGGGCCTAAGGGAGTTAGAGTGTCTTACCGTGGGTTTGTGGTCAAACCTAAAGTCAAGATCATTGCAGCTATGACTTTGAAGTTTTACCTGAGGAAGGGTTATGTTATGATCCTTTGCCATGTGAAGGACACTAGGATAGAGGAACTATCAGTTTTGGAGATACTAGTGGTGGGTGAGTTCGGGGATGTCTTTCCAGATGAGATACCAGGGTTACCTCCACAGAGAAATATCGACTTCGGTGTTGAGTTGAAGCCAGGGACGGGACCTATCTCTAAGGCCTCGTACCATATGGGTCCTAAGGAGGTGGAGGAGTTGAGGAAACAGTTGAATGAATTGTTCGATAAGAAGTAAATCAAACCTAGTGTATCACCTTGGGGTGCTCCAGTTCTGTTTGTGAAGAAGAAAGATGGCAGTTTAAGGTTGTGTATCGATTACAGAGAGCTAAATCAGGGGACGATGAAGAACAGGTATCCGTTGCCGAGGATTGATGACCTTTTTTATCAGTTGAGTGGGGTTGGAGAGTTTTCCAAGATCGATCTATGGTCGGGGTACCATCAGTTCAGGATTCGGGATGAGGACATACCTAAGACAGCTTTTTGATCACGGTATGGTTACCATGAGTACGTGGTGATGTCGTTTGGGTTGACTAATGCACCAACAGTGTTCATGGATTTGATAAACCGGGTTTTCAGTCAGTTCCTGGATCGGTTCGTGGTAGTGTTCATTGATGATATCCTAGTCTATTCCAAGACTAAGGAAGAGCCCGAGGAGCATTTGAGACTGGTATTGCAAACCTTGTACGATAACCAACAATATGCTAAGTTATCCAAGTGTGAGTTCTGGTTGGAGAAGGTGGATTTTCTGGGCCATGTGATTTCCTAGAATGAGGTAGTTATAGATCCTACCAAGATTAAGGCGGTGTCAAACTGGGAAGCACCGAAGAATGTTGCAGAGACTCGGAATTTCTTGGGTCTGGCTGGGTATTACAGGAGGTTCGTGAAAGACTTTTCAAAGATAACTAGGCCGATGATAGCTTTGATGAAAAAGGAAAAGAGATTTCGCTGGGATGGGAGTTGTCAGACTGCGTTCCAAACCTTAAAGGAGCGTTTTACTACAACTCCCATCTTAGATTTGCCAGAGGGGAGTGAGATCTTTGAGGTATACACAGATGCTTCAAAGAATGGTTTGGGCTGTGTTCTGATGCAGAATAAAAGGTGATTGCCTATGCTTCGAGGCAATTGAAGACTTATGAGGAGAACTATCCTACTCACGATTTGGAATTAGGTGATGTGGTATTTGCTTTGAAGATTTGGAGACACTAACTCTATGGGGCAACCTTTAAGGTGTTTTCAGATCACATAAGTTTGAAGTACATCTACACCCAGATGAAGTTGAATATATGCATCAGAGGAGGTGGATGTAGTTGATTGGTAATTATGACATGGAGATTATCTACCATGAAGGGAAGGCCAATGTTGTTGCTGATGCGTTGAGTAAGAAGAGTGTACATTAGTTATGCACTGCCATATCTCTAATGCGACTTAAGGATGAGTTGAATGGGATGAGGATCCATATGATTCGGAAAGGGGATGCTCTTGGGGATTTGACAGTGGAACCTGAACTTAATGATGAGATCAAGAGTAAGCAAGCTGATGATCCTAAGATTCAAGAGTGGAGAGATTGGGTGGAAAGGGGGGCAGTTTCGAGGTTTTCGGTTTATGCATATGGGAGTGTTCGGTTTGATGGGAGGTGGTGTTTACCTAATGATGTAGAGCTGAGAAAGATGATCATGACAGAGGCTCATTGTAATCCCTATTCAGTGCATCCAGGTGGTGATAAACTCTATAAGGATCTTAAGAAGACTTTTTGGTGGCCTGGGATGAAAAGGTAGACAACTGAGTTCGTGGCTAGGTGTTTGACTTGTCAAAGGGTCAAAGGGGAGCAACGACAACCGTAAGGTAAGATTCAATCTCTTAAGGTGCTTGAGTGGAAATGGGAGTCTATCTCTATGGATTTTATTATGGGGTTACCGAGGACTCAGCAGGGCAACACTATGATTTGGTAATAGTGGAGCGATTGACAAAGTCGGCTCATTTTATCCTAATGAAAGATACTTGGAGTAAACTGTAGTTAGCTAATGGGTACAGGAAGAATGTGGTCAGATTACATGGTGTACCGAAAGACATCGTATCAGATCGGGATGCGCGATTTATTTCCAGGTTTTGGCAGGAGTTACAGGAGTTGATGGGAACTAATTTGAAGATGAGTATGAGCATTCCATCCTGCGACAGATGGGCAGACTGAGAGGACCATCAAGATCATTGAGGATATGTTGAGGGCTTGTGTGATGGAGTTCGGGGGTGGTTGGGAATTTTCAAACTAGTATTCGCATGGCACCTTTTGAGGCTTTGTATAGGAGGAGATGCAGGAGTCCTATATGCTGGGATGATAGTGCTGAAGCTGTGGTTTTAGGACCACAGATAGTGCAGGATATGATTGTGCAGGTACGGATTATCAGGCAGAAGACGAAAGCGGCTCAGGATCGACAAAGGAGCTATGCCGATTTGCATCGCAGGGACATGGAGATTCAGGTCGGTGACAAGGTTCTTTTGAAAGTGTCACCTATGCGTGGGGTGATGCGTTTTGGCAAGAGGGGTAAGTTGAGCCAGAAGTTTATAGGACCCTATAAGATCCTGGATCGGATTGGTAAGGTAGCTTACCAATTGGCGTTGCCACCGACATTGGACCGTGTGCATAACGTCTTCCATGTGTCTCAACTCTGGAAGTATGTGAGTGATCCATCTCTTGTGCTAGAGGTTTAGAACATCGAGTTGGATGAGTCCTTGACATATATGGAAGTACCAAAGGAGATCTTGGACCGAAAGGTGCGCAAGACTAGGAATGGTGAAACGGTGTTGCTGAAAGTTTTGTGGACCAATCACAATGTCGACGAAGCAACATCAGAAGCGGAACAGGCGATTAAGGAGCGATATCCACATCTTTTCGATCAGGTATGTTTGGTTACGGGGACGCAACTTTGTTCTTTTAATGGGGGTAAGAGATGATCGCGTGTGTTTTTGGGTCAGTTTTAAGTATGTTTCGGGATGGTTGATCACGGTTTTGGCATGGTTCGGTTATGTTTTGGGTATGTTTTAGTTTTGGTCAGTGTTTGTGTTGTTTTTATAGGTATGGGTTTGAACTTCGGGGACGAAGTTCGTTTTTAAGGAGCGAAGACTGTAATACATCAGATTTATAGTCCTAGGCTACTCGGCCGAGTAGGGGGTACTCGACATAGTAGTTGGTGTGGGTGTTCTATCAGGCTGTTGTTTGTTGTGCACTCGAGTGGGTAGGTGTATACTCGGTCGAGTGTGGCTTACTCGATCGAGTGTGTCTTACTTGGTCGAGTGTCTCGTACTTGACCGAGTGTCCTGTTCGTTACGAGTTATTCCGCAATTTGATTAAGATAGATCTAGAAGCTTATATTATCGTGTTTTAACTTAAAAAACATTTCATAATCAGTTTTAATCACTTTTAACAAAAAGACAAAAACGACGGGGTAAGTTATCTAGCATGGTCTTTTATTGTTTTAGTTAGATTAATCAAACCCTAATTGGGTGATTTGGGGGTTTTTTGGGATTAGCTTTGATGTTCATATAATTGATTGATTGCTATTATTCTAGGAGGAGATTTTGTAGAGGAAGCCTTCTAGATCGTCTTGTTGTGTTGCTTGGATTTGCCTTTCAGGTAGGGTTTTCCCTACTCTGTTGGTTGTATATCAGTATGCATATGATGTGATGATCTTTATGGTTATTGTATGATTGAGTTATGATAGTGATATTGTATTGTTATTGTGAGCCATTTCCAGAGACGGTTTCACCCCCATTGTTCGCCTCTTGTGTTTCTCGACGCAAAGGGGGTGTGCACATTGATGGACTTGGGTTCGATTATTGCGATGAGCGGGGTTTAGGTGGTACGGTTGCGGTCCCCACTGGCGGCAAGGATTACCTGTTGCAATGGGTAATCTGGAAGGGCTACACACCTCGGTGTATAGTCGGTTACTGGTAACTATGGAGTTTGGAGATGGTTGTTGCAATTCACTATGGATGTTTATGCTTTATTTTTATGTAGTATTGTTATACAGTTGTCTGACCCCGTTTATGTTTTCAAAACTGTGGTGATCCATTCGGGGATGGTGAGCAGTTGGTTTAGCAGGTGATGATGGATGTTGACATTGCTGCGGGGTTTGGCAGGGCTCAGTCGTCACCAGTTTGTAGTCTAGCTTCCGCCGGATATTGTCTTTACTTTTGTCATCTTTTTGGATTGTGTTGTATTTTACTTTGAGACTTGTAATCAGTTAAATAAAGTTATTTCTTTTATTACGTTTCATTATGGTTTCTATGATGTGCACTACCTCGGGAAACAGAGATGGTAGCACCCTTATACACTGGGGTAGTCTTTGGTAAGGTACCTTGGTGTATGTGGGTGTTACAGAACTCTTACGTAAGAGATCACTTCAAGGTGAGGGTGGTTGGGTTCGTTCCAGAGTCGTTAGAGAGTCCTGAGGCGGAGGCTTAGGCTGACGTGAAGGAGGCGCGGTTATGGTTGTGGTACTTCTTAGGTACTACGTACCTTGGTGACAAGGGTGAGCGCTTGTCGACCAAAGTACTTCCTTTACTTGCTGACTTGAACACCTTAGGTCAGTACGACTGGGTGACGCCCTCTTTGGCCCACTTCACTCGCTACCTGCACGCCGTGGTCCGTCCAAAGACGATGGACGGTTGTTTTTTTGCGATTTTGTTTTTTGGTGAATTTGTAGTTGTTGTGTTTCGATGTTTTGAAAGTTGTTTGTTTTTTTGTTGTTGTGTTGCAGGCTTGGTTGTTTTCTTACCTGCCCACCTTGCGTTCGAGAACGGTAGGTGAGGTGCCTCTGGTTTACCCAGTTGTGAAGGGTTGGACGGTGGCTCGGAAGAAGTCCACCAAGTCAACTTCTTTGGATTGCAGGCGTCAGGTGAACGCCCTTCGGGTTGGTGACGTGAGTTTATATTCCTTATCTCTTTCAGTTCGTGAGAAAAGGTAGAGATAGGGTGACCAGTTAGCTAGAAATCCCCCAGTTAGTTGATTAGTTTTGTTGTGAATTAAGTTTGTTTCGAGGCCCTGGGATCACTACACAGGTGTGCCTGCCTTCGTCGGAGAGCGCTTTCGGCCTCGTAGTTGTTATCGCCTGTGCCTGGAGACGACGATCGACCGGGTTTGGTACCTCGGTGAGCGTTTGGCTCGCTAGTGCTTTAGTCAGACTTTCGTGGTGCCCGTCGATCTGCCTAAGGTGTTATTCCAGGAGTCGACGCGGATGAGGCAGTGGAGCACTCTCACGAGCGTGGAGGTGAGGAGTTGTTGTTGCAGAAGGTATCGTACGACACCTTCTATTTGTCGAGCCTTGCTTGGTACCCGATTGAGGTACATCTCAATCAACCCATGCTTATTGATTTTTTCTTTTGTAAAGTGATTGGGGACCCCTTTTTAATGTGGCTTCCCGTGTAGGGCGTTGACCACCTCATGAGGACTGAGCCCCCAGCTTTCACTGTAACACCCCATTTTATTCAAGAGCCTTTGGCAAGACATTCGCTATATGCGTTCAACTAACCAACTGGAATAATAGAGTTGTTACCATCTCCAATATTCCGAGGTAGTGAATAAGAAAGATAACAAACCAAAATACTTTAAATAAATTTAAACTGAATAAGGCTTCATTACATGCGTTCAACTAACCAACTGAAATAATAATTAAATTACAAACGTCGCAGCGGAAATAAATAAAGTCATAATAATAAATAACGACTGTCTGAGACTAAATGATCTAAGACTCTAGGTAGACTCCACGATTTGCTCCTCACGTCCCAGCACCCAATACCTTCTATTTAATCTGCTCCCTAGTTAACCGGAAATATTAATTGGTTCACCACAAGACGCCATCAATTAAAGCAGGCTTCAATTTTATTTTGACGTAGACAGGAAACACACACGTCAACCAAAGGTCGAATAGGATAAATAAACAACGTATAATGCAGTATTATATGCAAATGCAAATGCAGTATGTACGCATCCTCCGAAACACCCGATCATCCCGCCAATCCCTGGCTCGGGGTATACTCATCCCAACCAAAGTTGAGGTAAACTCATCCCAGAGACAAGTCTTGCAGAACCAGCCTGGGGAAACCAATGCAGTATGTCATGCATGCAATCCACACAATACAAATAATAATGATATAATACAATCATCTCAGACACAAAGCTGAGGAAACCAATAACAATCAACCCATGATAATAGAACTAATGCCAACACATTCCAGATAATCATTCATTCACGTATACAATAAGAATAACAAAAATGTTGAGTAGTTTATCCTACCTTTTAGCAAATAATCCAATTAACGGAACCAATCCAATTAAAAGCGCTCCTCAATAAAATTGTCACCTAACAATTACAATTATGTTCAATTACTAACCATCTTAATTAAACTCAAACGATAAATAAAGAGTTATAGAATAATTTACGAAAACTAATTATTAAAAACTCGTCTCGAAACAACATAAACACTCCCTCACAACTGGTCTAACCCACGACAAACACCCCCCATGCTACCGTTTCCAACCGCTACCACGACTAACTAACACGGCCAACTAACACGGCCATACTCAGCACCCTCCTAGCCTCCTCGCTTCCGCCTTCCTTAACCACCACCAACATTGCCTTACCTCGCACTCAAACCCTCTCAAAACCCATGCCCTTATCCGTGACACAACCGCAATAATAACAAACAATTACACACAACTTTTGCCACCACCGCACCAACCACCCTCCTACACTACCCAACCACCACCGTTGTGGTCGCCCAACACCCAGCTACACTGTCGTACTCTCCCCCCTGCCATGACAACCACTACACACGGCGTAAACCGTGTCTTAATACCCACGATACAACCGCACGAACGATCACATCCCCCAGTCAAACACGGTCAATGACAGTCAATGATGGTCAACGGCAGCCTAAACTAAGGTCACGATCAATAGGGGTTATCAAGGGTGGTCAACGACTGAACTTATAAGACGGTTTTAATAAAACAATTGAATTAGTTATAAGATGGAATTAGAATTTACCTTTTTTTTAAGACGGAACTAAACTGCAAGATAGATCTAGAATTCTTCCTTTAAAGCCTCTCTCTAGGTTTATGTGAATTTTGTAAAAGCAAAAGTGATTTATGAGAAGGTGTTACCTTGTATTTATAGTGATAAGGAAAGGTAGTATGAAAAGTTCTATTAGGATACGATTTAATATTATGTTATTATTTTATTATTTACTATAAGGAATACTACCTACACTAGAAAAACCTCCCTTTCCCATACCAATTTCACATGCCTACAATGGCTTTATAAGACGGTCGGTTTTTCGTTATTATCTCCGTCGTACAATCTTATTCTATTTAATTAAATAAATATAAAATATATATAAATAAAATACATTTTCTTATTTTAATTATCGTTGACTACCTTTGACCAAGTCCTAAAATACGGGGTATTACATTCATGGCATAGACCACCTACTTGGGGCCGAGTGGTGAGGAGCTAAAGCTACGTCTGCCAAGACCCGCGGTTTGAACTCTTGAGTTTGGGTTTTATTTTTGAGTTGTGTTTTTTTTTTTGTTGAGGGTTTTATTTTATTGTGTATGTGTCGATTGGGAGTCATCAGGCTCTGTGGAAGATGGCCAACACTTGGAGAGTACTTGCCAGACACTTGGCGGAGAGGGAGGCACGACTTGTCCAAGTACTTTTGTTGGTCGTCTTTGTGATTTTTCTTCTGTTTTGCTTCCATGATTTTTGAATTTCACAAGCCATGATTTCCTTTATAGGGTACTACGGATCTGGCGGAGCTACTCTGGGTTCATGCTGATTTGGATGAAGCGAGAGCGACCACCCACTCACAGGGGCCGCTGAGGCGTCGTGAGGAGGAACTGCGGAGTCGGGATGCCGAGATCTCTTCACTCAGAGCTCAGTTGGCCGCGGCGAGGGCTACTCACGGTTCTCTGGAGCTGGGCATCGTGATGGAGCAGGAGTCGTTGGAGAGTTCTCCCGAGAGCGTTGTTGACTGCAAGACTGTGTTTTCTATGTTTGCGACCCCTAGCGAGAGTGGGGCTGGCCCGTCGTGAGGTGTTGATTAGTTTGTAGTTTCCTTTCGGACTTTGGGTTGTACTTGGTGTATGGGTGTATTTTGCTTGAGGCAGTTTTGTATATATGGGTTTCAATTGGTGTTTTTTTTGTTGGCTTTTTTGTAGATTTTGTTGTTGGCTTTTGTTGTGTTGTGTTTCGGGAGATTGCGGTCGACGGATGACTTCCCGCTTGCTTTGGCAGGGATACCTTCAAATGTTAGCATAGAAAACAAGCAACAGGTAGCATACACATATTTATACATGCGCACAAACACGTAAAAACAGGCAAAGTGCTGTCGAAAAAACCACGATGACTTGAAGTTAGAAATTTGAAATTGCTCGTTTAAAATTGGATTTTTTGAAATTACGTGACGAAACGTCTGTTGGATTAATGTCCTCCTTAATAGTGCGTCTACATAATAAATCTCATAAGAGGAATTTCAGGGATTATTTATTACTTGTCAGTTAGTCAACATAAATCGGTAACGCTCAGCTGACTAGAGGTTGACATTACTGTCGTAAGACGACGGTGATTAACTGATCCCTTTCAGTCACACCTAAAGGACGATTCCCAAATAGTAAACTAATTATTTGTATAAGATATGATATATAAGTAGTATTTTGTATAAGTTGACTTTTATTAAGTCAAGTGAATTTAT
>VHZZ01004600.1:0-29695 GCA_009801015.1 Silene noctiflora | reverse complement strand
AACAAGTGAAGGTAGGAGACCTTACTTGTGCCCTATAAACCGAATCATTTCATTGTAAGAAAGGTTATTTTCTTCCTTTTATTTCATGCATGCAAATAGATCCATAAATATAAATTATGTGTAATTTATAAAATGAATTAGATAAGTCTAGTTAGAGGTTTATGACCTAACAGTTTGTTCACCATTCCCCAATGGATCACCGCAGGTTCACAACACAAAGAAAGTATCAGTCCACTGCTCAACAATCATAAACTACGAAATAAACAACAACAATAGCCATCCTACATTAGCCAATCTCATCCATCAAGTACAATCGTCTGAACCGCAGCCAGACCTGCCAGGTTACCCATCGCAAAAGGAACCCACACTGTTAGTGGTAGACCGCGGCCTTGCCACCTAAACCCCGCTCATCGCAACGAGCGAACCCAGATCATTAATGTGCACATCCCCCTTGTGACGGGAACCACAAGGGGCGAACATGGGGTGAAAACCATCTCTCGATGATGGTTTCGCAAACAATACTAACAATGTCACCAATATATACCATAATCCACATCATGATAAATACATATTTTCAATTAACATAACTCAAACACACATAAGATTGAGTAGGGAAACCCTACCTTATTCGTAATTCCGCAACACACAAAGCAAGCTAGAATCGCTCCTCTACGAAATCGTTACCTAACAAAGATAATCAACAATACTACATCAAAATCCATCAACAATCAACTAATCAAAACCCATTTAACCCAACCTAGGGTTTCAATCTACATAACAATTACAAGATAGCGGAAATAAACTTACCAATTAACCGACACGCGAACGTGGAAATCCGACAACCAAAGACTAGATCTTGCTTGCTAGGTGATTACAGTGGTTGGGGAGTGATTTGAGAGATGTTTTAGATTTAGAAACTGATTATAAAGTGCTCAAACGAAATATATAATCTCCGTATCACTCTAATCAGACCGCGGAAAAATAACTCGTCAGACCGGGCACTCGGTCGAGTACCAGACATACTCGACCGAGTACGTCCTACTCGACCGAGTGACTCACATACTCGGCTGAGTGCTCACAGGCAGTAGCCTACCACAAGACACTCAATGACTTACTCGGTCGAGTACAGCCTACTCGACTGAGTTCCTATACTCAGAATCCGAGGTATTATAGTCTTCCCTCTTTAAAAGCAAACTTCATCCCCAAAGTTCACACTCATACCTGTAAAAACATACATAAACCAAACTACGACCCAACATCTCGAAAAGAACTACCAACAAAACCCCAAACATACCAAAACTATGCTCATCACCCAACTCAAACCATAGCCAAACTTACCTCAAAACCACCCAAAAACACATGTGATCATTCCTACCCCCTTTAAAAGACAAAGGTTACGACCCCGTAACCAAACATAGCTGGTCTAAGAAATGTGGATAACTCTCCCTCATTGCCTCTTCCAGCTTCCATGTAGCCTCTTCTACAGTGTGATTATACCACAACACCTTAAGCAAGGTGGTTTCTCCGTTCCTCGTTTTGCGCACCTTGCGGTCCAATATCTCTTTTGACACTTCCACATAAGTAAGTGCCTCATCGAGCTCAATGGTCTCCACCTCAAGCACATGAGATGGATCACTCACATACTTCCGAAGTTGTGACACATGAAACACATTATGCACCCGATCAAGAGCTGGTGGCAAGGCTAGTCGATAAGCCACCTCGCCGATTCGATCCAAAATATCATACGGACCTATAAATTTCGGGCTCAACTTCTCTCGTTTGCCGAATCTCATAACGTCACGCATAGGTGACACTTTCAGAAGGATCTTGTCACCCACCTCAAACTCAATGTCCATGCGATGTAAATCCGCAGAGTTCTTTTGCCGATCCTGAGCCGCCTTTATCTTTTGTCGAATCAACTGCAGCTGCTCAATCATATCCTGTACCATTTGTGGTCCCAAAACCACAGCCTCAAAACTATCATCCCAACAAACTAGACTCATACACTTCCTCCCATATAGTGCCTCAAAAGATGTCATCCCAATACTCGTGTGATAGTTGTTGTTATAAGAGAACTCAATCAAGTCAAGTCGATCTTCCCAGCTCCCACCAAATTCCATCACACAAGCTCGCAACATGTCTTCCAAAGTCTTAATAGTCCTTTCGGTTTGACCATCAGTCACAGGATGTAATGTCGTGCTCATCTTTAAGGTAGTTCCCATCAGATCCTGCAATTCCTGCCAAAATCGTGATATAAACCTCACATCTCTATCCGACACTATGTCCTTTGGTACCCCGTGTAGTCGTACCATATGCTTCATGTAACCACTAGCCAGCTGAATCTTACTCCAAGTATCTTTTATTGGAATAAAATGAGCTGACTTCGTCAGACGATCAACAATTACCCAAATCATGTTATTCCCCTACTGAGTCCTTGGTAACCTCACAATGAAGTCCATAAAAATCGACTCCCATTTCCATTCGGCCACCTCAAAGGACTGAATCTTACCTTGGGGTCTTTGCTGCTCACCTTTGACTCTCTGGCAAGTCAAACACCTAGCCATAAATTCAGCTACCTCTTTCTTCATTCTGGGCCACGAAAACGTCTTCTTCAAGTCCTTATAAAGCTTGTTACCTCCCGGATGTACCGAATAAGGAGTGCAATGAGCCTCCGTCATAATCAGTTTTTTCAACTCAGCATCATTAGGTACACACAACCTCCCATCGAAACGGGCACTCCCATCAACATGGATCTAAAATCTCGAAGCAGTACTCGTCCCTACCCTTGATTTCCACTACTGAATCATGGGATCAAGCTCTTGTTTCCCTTTGATGTCATCGTACAGTTTAGGCTCGATAGTCAAATCCCCAATGGTATCTCCCTTGCGAATCATATAGACTCCCATCTTAGTCATATCATCTTTCAGTTTCATCAATGACATGGCTATGCACAATTAATGCACACTCTTCCTACTCAAAGCATCAGCAACTACATTAGCCTTCTCCTCAAGATAGATGATCTCCATATAATAGTCCCCAGTCAGCTTCATCCACCTCCTCTGGCGCATATTCAGCTCCTTTTGAGTGTAGATATATCTTAAACTCTTATGATAAGAAAATACCTTAAAGGTCGCCCCATAAATATAGTGCCTCCAAATCGTTAGAGCAAATACAACCACACCCAACTCTAAATCATGGGTAGGATAGTTCCCCTCATACGGCTTCAATTGCCTCGAGGCATGGGCAATGACCTTCCCATTTTGCATCAAGACGCACCCCAAACCATTCTTCAAAGCATCGGTATAAACTTCGAAGTTCTCACTCCCCTCTAGCGAAGCTAGGACAGGAGCTGTTGTCAAACGTTCCTTTAAGGTTTGGAACGTCGTCTCACAACTCTCATACCATCGAAATCTAGTCTCCTTCCTCATCAAAGCTGTCATAGGCCTAGCAATCTTGGAAAAGTCTTTCACGAACCTCCTGTAGTACCCAGCCAAACCTAAGAAACTCCGAATCTCAACAACATTCTTCGGTGCTTCACAGTTTGACACCGCCTCGATCTTACTAAGATCCACAACTACACCATCTTTGGAGATCACATGACCCAGAAAAGCCACTTTCTCCAACCAGAACTCGTATTTGGACAACTTAGCATGTAACTGATTGTTCCTCAAAGTTTGTAAAACTAACCTCAAATGCTCCTCGTGCTCTTCCTTAGTCTTGGAATAGAATAGGATATCGTCAATGAAAACCACCACGAATCCTTCCAAAAACGGACTGAAGACCCGATTCATAAGATCCATAAACACTATCGGCGCATTTGTCAACCCAAAAGGCATCACCACATACTCATAATGGCCATACCGTGACCGAAAAGCTGTCTTAGGGATATCTTCATCTGCAATCCTCAGCTAATGATAACCCGATATTAGATCAATCTTGGAAAAGACCCCAACTCCACTCAACTGGTCAAAAAGATCATCAATCCTCGGTAAAGGATAAATGTTTTTCATGGTAACATTGTTTAGCTCTCTGTAGTCGATACAAAACCTCATACTACCGTCTTTCTTTTTCACGAATAGCACTGGTGCGCCCTAAGGCGATACAGTAGGTCGAATGTACTCCTAATCTAACAGCTCATTCAACTGCTTCTTCAACTCTTCCAGATCCTTTGGTCCCATACGATATGGGGCCTTAGATATAGGTCTCCCCCCCCCCCCCCCCCCCCCCCCCCTTAAGCTCCACACTGAAGTCGATATCTCTCTTAGGAGGTAATCCCGGTATTTCATCCGAAAAAACATCCTTAAATTCACCAACCACCGGTTATCTCTGTTGTTGTAGACTCTTCAACCAGCATGTCTCTCACTTGGCATAAGATCATAGAGCAACCCTTCCTCAAGTATGACTTTAAAGTCATAGTTGCAATCATCTTTACCTTGGGTTTCACCATGAACCCTCGGTATGACACTTTAATTCCCTTTGGACCTTTCAAGGAGACCTTTTTCTTGCGATAGCCTATCTTAGCTTCATACTTACCCAACCAATCCATCCTGACTATGACCTCAAATCCATCTATAGGGAACTCAAGTAAGTGAACTGGTAAATCTACCTGCCTAACCACCATGGACACCCCTTTATACAGCTTATGACATGACACTGACTCCCCCGAAGGCATAAACACATTATCTTTAACCATTTCAAACTCCCTAAAACCCATTTCTAAGGCATGGCCTCTAGATACAAATGAATGGGTAGCCCCCGAATAAAACAAAATAAAAGTCGGCTTATGGTTAACAAGAAAAGTACCAATGACAACTTGCGCATCCTCCTCAGCTTCTTATTTACCCATCATAAACAGTTTGCCACTATTCTTTTGACCTCTTCCCTGGACCGTAGTCGTCAATGCAGTAGGCTTGGTTGCCGAAGTTTGGTTCACACTGTTACTCGGGCCCTGATATGCTCCACCATTGTTGCGGTTATAGCCACCATTGTTGTTGTTGCTCTTACCACCCTGACTATGCCATGACCCAGCTGGCCTGTTACTGGACATACTCTAACTCGGAGCCTGCGAATAGTTCCTGTGATAAGATCGCGAGAAGCCTCCTCCCCCAGCACTCTTACACTCAAATCGCTTGTGGCCTATCCCGGCACAGTTGAAGCAGTGCAAGGTAGAGGTATCACGAGAGCTCCGACCCCCTCTTCCTCCAAAACGAGATTCCCCACTGAAACCGGACCCTCCAGAATAAGCTCTAGCCTAGTTGTGGTTACCACGCTTGAAGCTAGATTGGTTACCAATCTCACTCTCGGCTTTTCTTTTCTCACTTCCTTTTTCTCTGGCCTCTTTGGCCATGTCAAACAACCTCTCAGCATGTCCCGCTCTCTTATAAACTTCTGTCAGATCCGAGATTAACCCAGCAGGTAGCTTCTCCAAAATCCTCAGCGATAGTCCCTTCTCGAAACGGAGATTCAAACTTAGCTGACTCAGCTCCATGTCCTCCATATAGCGTGACAGCTCATTAAACTTGTGATAGTACTCAGCCACAGTCATGCTATCTGTCATAGCAAAGGTATCAAACTCGACCCTCAACTTCCTACAGACATGCTCCGGAACGAAGTGATTCCCCATTGCCCTTTTGAACTCAGCCCACGGAATCGCGACCTTACTCAAGCCCTTCTATTACTCGCGCACAACCTCCCTCTCACGGTGCCACCACACACAGCTTCATCTCACATATAGAACGCAGCCTGCTCCACTCTCATATCATCCGGACAGTTGACAACCTCTAACAGACTCTCCATCTCCCTATGCCAGTTGTCGAGCAACTTGGGCCCATCTGTGCCCTCATAAGTAGTAGGGTTAAAGCGGGAAATAGTGGTGCTCATTTTGGATGCATCCACAACTATTTCCTTACCATTCTCCACATTCTTTAAGGCCTCAGTGAGCACCTCTTGCTGCTCGATCATCCGAGCAATCTCATCTAGGCTCATTTCCGAAACCTGGATGTAAGCGGAAGATCTCTTTGGTGACATTGTAACAACCCGGATTATAAAACAAAGTTAAAACATAAAATAAAAGAGAAATCAGAGTATAACACTGATTAAAAGGGTCAAGGTGGCGAAAACACCTAACCAATCCGGTTTGCTACTAAACCAAAACCAAACTAATACATTATTAAAAGTATCTCAACTGAACCGAAAACAAAGTCCTATCTTATTATTTGTCTCGCCCCTCGATGCACCCCAAACATCATCATCCAAACAGCGACGAGCATTCAACCTGTGAATGGGGGTCGACAATCAGTCGGGAGTAACTAGATGCTCTCCCAGTCATGTTTACAACAAATGAATATAACCAACAATCAATAACAATTGAAATGTAAAATCAGTAAACATGTGAGACCATCTATACTTATGAAAACCAAAACAGCTTACCGTGACTTTATCAACCTTTGACGGATGCAACTATCCAAACCTAGACCATATGCAACCACTAGACCATGGACACCTACAGAAGGCACAAAGCTAGCATCAAAGCATAGCAAATATGGTGACACACGATCCACAGAAACAGAAGGCACAAAGTTATCATCAAAGCATAGCGAATAGAGCGAACGTCGTTAGAGCGTATAACGCACTCCCTCTAACTGCTAGAGCGTATAACGCACTGCCTCTAGCTGGTGGAGCGTATAACGCACTGCCTCCATCGTTGTGGAGCGTATCACCATTGCCTTCGTGCGTAAGACCTAGCCAGACCCCTCGATGCAATAACTGTACACCGAACGACACTCGGGACCCAGAGCGTATAACTGGCGACTCTGGCCACCCCCGAACATAGACCAAAAAAAATCCCGCACCTAAGGGTAGCATTTGTTTATTCCGATAGTATATAACTGATACTACCGTCATCTATTCAAACTAGCCAACAAAAAAATGCACAGTATAACTGACTGCACTAACATGCGTGACCAACATCACGATTCAACTCGTACGATAGTATAACCGACTACCATACTTATCATATGAACAAGAGTAACCAACGACATATGCAAACACAGTATTATACAACCAATGAACACAACACCACGTATGAAAGAAGTACTAACAACCAAGGTTATAGTAACCTTGGGTCATAACCTAGACTCATGATGCGAAGTTATAGTAGCCTCGACTATGACTACCACACTTACCTGGGAGGTTATACTAACCTCAACTATAAGCTTGATACAAAACTCAAAGTTATACTAGTACCAACCATAACCTTAAGCCATAATCGCAAGGTTACGTTAGTCTCAGCTATAACCTTATCTCGTATCCAATGTTATAGTAGGATCAGCTATAACCTTGATTAATATTTCCAAGGTTATGCCTATGACAGCCATAACTTGAGTAACGACCCAAAGTTATAATAACTTCAGATGTAACACTCAAATCATCATCAAGGTTATACTAGCTTTAGCTATAACTTTGAACTCACCCTTGGCCGCCTATCATGCCGCCTCTAGGGTTTCATTCGTAAACCATAGTTGCGCACACAACACCCATAATAAACACGTAAACAACATATGATATGTAATTAAAGCATTAAAACATATACAAACATATTAGACATAATAAATAATCATGATAACAATTAATCAAACATGTACCAATCATATAAAACAATCATTAAATCATATTAATCATATCAATTGGCATAGACACAATTAAAAGAGAAACACCTAGTTACTTTTTTTAGCAATTAATGAAAACGTCCATAAAGAATACGACCAACCAAGCCTTGTCTCCAACACGTGTCAACATCCTCAAAAATCMACTTTAAAGAATGACCAAACCCTTGCGCTAGAAATTGTGCTACACAAATCCTCTTTCAAAAACGCCAAGGAACGACATCTTCTTCTTTACCCACAAAATAAGATACCCTACAGGTAGGTCTAAAGGTTCCTACAAATAATTCCCATAAAAATATTTGGAGAAGAATATGTTGTAAGGATAAGAGTAAGGATTGTAAAAATATATTTTTCTTTTGAATTGGGAAGAAGGGAGGATGTACAACAATGAAGTCAATGGGAGAAAAGAGAACAAAAGAGAGAGAAAATAGAGATAGGCGTGCGGCAAAGTCACGTAGGAAAGAATGAGCAACCTAGTTGCTTGCTTAGGGTTTTATATTTATAAGAGTGTTAAAAGTGGGCTTTGGGTCTATTAGCTCATACAATGGATTATCTTATTACAAATTGGATTGAACCATATTAAACGCTTGGAGAACTTATATAAGAAAAGTAGTTATTAAATTAAAATAGTAAAATCGTGCACGGACATTTTAACCAAATTAATAGTAGATCAAAACGGAGAAATAATAAAACGGACAATGGAATAATCAATCCAAAATATACATTTAAAATGTATTATTACTCGGAAAATAATTAATTAAATAAAGAAAATTCCGAATAAAAATATAATTATAAAATACGGGGTGTTACAGACATTTTTTAGCTTCAAAAACCAAGGTAAACGTAAGCACATAGCCTACGGCTCAAAATAAAAATCACATCCGCCAAAGAGGTGCTCGGTCAAGTACACGGAGGTGCTCAGTCGAGTACAGACCACTCGGTCGAGTGTATAAACTATTCGGCCGAGTCTCAGACTCCAGTAGTTGATCAGAAAGTCACATAAAAAGACACTCGGTCGAGTACCAAAAGTACTCGGTCGAGTGCACCCCACTCGGTCGAGTCCTAAACCTGCTCAGTCGAGTGGTAACAACCAGTAGCTAATCATCATATCATGCAAAACGTACTCGGTCGAGTACCTGAAGTACTCGGTCGACTACGCCCCACTCGGTCGAGTTCCTACACTGCTCGGACTAGTGGTGACAACCAGTAGCTACTGCCAACATCATAGACATCCTCACTCGGTCGAATGCCAGGATACTCGGTCGAGTACCCTGCCACACTCGCCCGAATCATGCAATTCCGACTCCCATCACATTCCCATAAACATGTAAGGCAGTCCTACATCTTATTCACATGTTTTTATGTTACAAATGCTAACAAATAAAATCATACAACATCCATTTCTCATCCAACATTTCACATTATTCTTACTTCATGTCACACTTTTTCCAACCACAACATATATACTCATCCATTACATTTATACTCAAGTTAATGCACCAATCTCTACTCATAAACATACAAACACACACATAACGATCCCCATGACACACCCCGTAGTGACCGGCTCGAGGTTGTGAGTTCCATATTGCGGTTTTAGGACGTCTCCCAAACCTTTGTGGTAGCTCCAAACAACTCCTACCCGGATTCATTTTATTTAGACGCCCTATGTTCATTTTGTTAATTGGTTTTAGGTTCCAAAATCGTCGCTCTGATACCACTTTGTAACACCCCCATCTACCAAAGTGTCTTACCAAGGCCTACCTTAGTAAATGAAGGTGATACCATCTCGGTTGCCCGGGGTAGTATGCATCAAATAGACCATAAAGAAACATTTTAATAAAGTAATATGGTTTAGTCGATTACAACAAAACTATCAAAATCCAACTGAAGTACCAAAAATTACAACTCCATTACAAAAGTAAACTAATGACAGAGTAACTGTGGAAGCTAGCTAGACTCGATGGTTATCCCATCCATCCTGTACGAGTTCAACCAACGAACCTGCTAGAAGTCTTCTCACCATTCCCCAATAGATCACCGTAGGTTCACAACACAAAGAAAGGTACAGTCAACTGCTCAACAATCATAAACTACGAAACAAACAACAACAATAGCCATCCTACATTAGCCAATCTCATCCATCAAGTACAACCGTCTGAACCGCAGCCAGACCTGCCAGGTTACCTATCGCAACAGGAACCCACACTACCAGTGGTAGATCATAGCCTTGCCATCTAAGCTCCGCTCATCGCAACGAGCAAACCTAGATCATTAATGTGCACAACCCCCTTGTGACGGGAACCACAAGGAGCGAACATGGGGTGAAAACCATCTCCTAATGATGGCTTCGCAAACAATACTAACAATGTCACCAATCCATAGCATAATCCACATCACGATAAATATATATTTTCAATTAACATAACTCAAACACACAGAAGACTGAGTAGGAAAACCCTACCTTATTCGTAATTCCGCAACACACAAGGCAAGCTAGAATCGCTCATCTACGAAATCATTACCTACCAAAGATAATCAACAATACTACACCACAATCCATTAACAATCAACTAGTCCAACCCCCAATCTAACCCAACCTAGGGTTTCAATCAATATAACAATTACAAGATAACGGAAGCAAACTTACCAATTAACCGACACAAGAACGCGGAAATCCGGCAATCAAAGACTATATCTTGCTTGCTAGGTGATTAGAGTGGTTGGGGAGTGATTTGAGAAATGTTTTAGGTTTAGAAACTGCTTATAATGAGACTGTGGAAAAACGACTCGTCAGACCGGGTACTCGGTCAAGTACCAGACATACTCGATCGAGTATGTCATACTCGACCGAGTGTCTCACATACTCGGTCGAATGCTCACAAGCATTAGCCTGCCACAAGACACTCAATGACTTACTCGGTCGAGTACAGCCTACTCGACCGAGTTCCCATACTCAGAATCCAAGGGGTTACATTTATTAGTGCGGGCGGGGTTAAATGTCCGATTAAAGGGCTTCCTAACATGTACCTTCACCCCTTACTCAAAATCGATTGTTTCCAGATGTCCGACTACTAAGTTGCGAGACTCATTCAATTAGAGTGATTAGGGACGCATTTAAAAAATTTAGTCATTCTAAGTCAAATTACAGTGAGCTCTTTGATTAAGAGTGTCAAGTTAACTCGAACGGTTCCAAATAACAATGAAGTTTGATGGCGACTCCATAGTTCGATTCATAACCCTTACCTCTAGTCGAAATATCAACTCGAAGTTGTAAGAACCCGACCATGGCGTATTAGCAAAAGTCAACCCCCATTTTCGACAACTAACCAAGTTAGCTTCAACTCTGACCGTCAACAATGTGTCGCCTCTTCAACTTCCCACTAATCCATCCGCCGCTACACCCACGCTACCCTTGACTACCACCACCCAATACCACTAAACCCTAATAAATCGAAAACCCTATAATAAAACAATAAATTAAATTACTTAAAAATTGAAAAACAAACAATAAATTGGTTATCAGCATTGGACTAATCAAATTGTCGCTTTTACATTAAAATTAGGGTTTCTGAATGATGAAATATGATTGATTAAAGGGTTATATTATTAGACATTGAAAGAAGTGAGTTTCGGTTTTGTTCTTTTGGATTTAATTTTGCTGAACAGAACAAAACTAAATTTATAGGAGCTCCAACTGAATTGAACTGGACTTATTGAAGATGGGTATGAATTGAACTAAACTTTGTTGAACTGAACATATAGGAACTTAACTAAACTTAACTTATATAAGCTAAATTGAACTTAAAGTAGTGACTTTAAGTCAAAAAGAACAAGGTTTTAGTCATTTGTGTAGGCCTTACTAATGAAAAGTGATGGCAAAATGTAGAGTAATAAAAAGCAAGAAGGATTCTCTCAATTTCCTCTCACAAATCCATTTAATAATATTATCTCCTTTATCCTCTATTAAACCTTTATTTCTATGTATAAATCGTAAACCATTGGATATTGACTAATACAATTTGGACCGTTAATAGGTAATGGCCTCTCCATTTCTTTCTTTTTTTTTTCTAGGAAATAGAGAGGATCGATAAAAAAAAATAGAGCAAAAATAACACAAAAATATTATCATGGCTACCAAACAGCCCCATTATGAAGTTGACCCAAAATCTGACCCGAGTGGTAGCCGGCAGGTCACCTCGCGGGGACCTAAGTCCATAACGATCATCAGAGCAGAGGATAATGAGGATCGTATCGTATGACATCACATCGGATCCCATTCAGTTTATTTATACATTCCAAAAGAAACCCACCGCCCCCCATCCGGTCAGTGAACATTTTTTTAACTCGCCTAAATTCGACTGCAGAACCTGTCGGATAAATAAAAAAAATGATTGTTACCATCACCAGATTCTGCATCTATTAATTTAATTTAATTTAATTTAAATCCATATACTGTGCACTCTATTCTAAATCCATTCAAGTTTCTTGGGTTGAGAGCAAACAATATGTTACTACCCATAATCTTATCTTCCACCACTACGATATATGACATTTGAATAATAATTGGAGGAGGGTAATTAATTCAGAAAAAAGGAATAATGGGTGTTACTGCAGATTCAGAAGGTGAATTAGGTAAAAGGGATGTTGGTAAAAACATTGGAATTGAGTGTTTGAGAAGTTTGGCGAGGAGGAAAAGGGTTGATTCTCAACAAACCACTTCTTCTTCAACTACTGATCATCAATTAGCTAAAGCTTTAACTGTTCCTCATCTTATTGCTATTGGTATTTACTTAATTATTACTCCCTCCGTCCCCGTCAATTGTGAATTCTAAACCCTTATAATTCACTTTTATTATAGGTGTGGGATCTACCATTGGTGCCGGAGTTTATATTCTTGTTGGCACGGTAGCAAGAGAACATTCCGGACCAGCACTTGCCATTTCATTCCTAATAGCTGGTATTGCTGCTGCTCTTTCTGCCTTATGTTATGCAGAACTTGCCAGTCGCTGTCCGTCTGCAGGAAGTGCTTATCATTACTCCTACATTTGTCTTGGTGAAAGGTCATCAATACTCTATTATGTGATACTCTATTACTGTTGGGATGATGTTCACTTTGGCGATATAGTTTATGGTAACATACATACCTACAAATGTTTACAAAAAATAATATGAAAATAGTTATTTTGATAAATCAAACATGACATCAATTGACCAACAAAGTCAAATTAGGATAAGGGATGGAAATACTACTTTCTATTCCTAGTTCTGGAAGCTGGATGCTTCAAGAGCATTTTTGGAAGAGACTGCAAAGATTATGGTTATATACCTTGTTTTGATTTTGATTATGATCCTGCAGCCTTGCTTGGTTGATTGGGTGGGGTTTGATACTGGAATATACTGTTGGAGGTTCTGCTGTTGCCCGTGGTATATCACCAAATCTGGTTCGTGTTTGTCTCCGCAACTTCATTGCGCTTTTTTCTGCTGCTATGCGCAACTGTTTTTTTCTCTTCCTTGCTCATGTGTATTTCTTTCACTAGGCATTGCTCTTTGGTGGTAAAAATGGTCTCCCTTCCTTTCTGGCTCGTCAATATATTCCTGCTATTGATGTCACAGTTGACCCTTGCGCGGCAGTACTTGTATTTGTTGTCACTGCTCTTTTATGTATTGGAATCAAGGAGGTATGGAGCTTTCAGCGTTAGTCTTGTTTCAAGTTCTGGCTTCGTTTTTTGCATATTCTACAAGAACCAACTCATTCTACATCTCTCTAAACCATGCAGAGTACATTTGCACAAGGTATTGTAACTATAGGAAATGTGTGTGCGATGATCTTTGTCATAATTGCTGGAGGATATATTGGGTTCAAAAATGGATGGCCTGGATACAAGCTGTCCACAGGGTAGTTATCCTACACGTCTGCTTAGCATTTCTCAAAACACCATCCTATGTTCAATGATGATCACCTTTCATGCTTTAGATATTTCTCATTTGGAGTGGATGGGATGCTTGCTGGGTCTGCGACGGTCTTCTTCGCATATATTGGGTTTGATTCAGTGGCAAGCACTGCTGAGGAGGTAATACTTATCTGGCAATTTTTTTTAAAAAAAATTCCGTAGAAATGATAGCTCTGGAACAGTTTATCGCTCAGGGAAGATAACCGGCATTGTTATTGAACACATATATTCGTATAGGACGGTCTGATCAGCCCATTTACTTTATGCCTGACAAAATACTCATTGAATATGTAACATGCACTTGTCCTCATATTTTTTTAAAGGGATATTTATGGTGTACCCCCGAGTTTTTCGGTTTTCTATGTAGTATCCCTACAGTTTTGAAATTCTATGGTATACCCCTAAACTCTATACATTAGTCTATACAATGACTTTATTCATTGTCTTTGTTAGCGTAATTTCTTAATTGATCTATTAAATCGTCTATTTATCATTCCAATTACTTGACAACCTACACATTTACTTATTAGTTCGCCGAATAATCATTAACCCACCAAATAGTATACGAATTTCACTCAAATTCATCAAATCATCATTATTATTTCATGTTTTATAACGGAGGTTTTTAATAATAGTTTGTGCTTATTAAAAGTGATTTGTGATGCTTTACGTATAGGATGGTGATACAACATTAATAAGTCAAAATAAAGGTCAAATTACGGCTGTTTTATGATTATAAAGTTAATGGAGATTTGAAGGAGGTCATGATGGAGAATAAGTAAGAAGTTTAGGGGGGGGTACACCATACATTTTCAAAAATGTAGGGGTACAACATAGAAAACCGAAAAACACAAGGGTACACCGTAGAATATCCCTGTTTTAAAAATGACTGATTCATCATAAAGTATCAAGTTATCAAAATTTGATGGATGTTTGACAAATACAAATACTTTTCTTTTAGGCTACTCACTTTTGGGCCAGTCTTATACTGTAGCCCTGTAGGACCGTTTCATAAGAAAGTAGTAATAATTTAATCATATATGCAGGTGAAGAACCCACAAAGGGATTTACCACTGGGAATAGCTGCAGCACTTTCTGTATGTTGTGCATTATACATGCTGGTTTCCATGGTGGTTGTTGGTTTGGTACCGTATTATACCATGGATCCTGACACGCCTATATCTTCTGCATTTGCTAGTCATGGAATGCATTGGGCAGTGTAAGTTGGGTTACCTATTAAGTGTCTAATACCTATAATTGCCAGTGATGTGGGAATGTCTTCTTCTCTGACAGATAGGTTCTGTCATCGCAGATACATTATCACTGTTGGAGCTGTTACAGCTTTATGCTCAACTTTAATGGGATCACTTCTTCCTCAGGTAGGTGTGTTTCTCTCAACTGTTTTCTTCATAAGGAGTGATGAATTTTCCGTATACTAAGATATTTTTGCATGAGCAAAAGGTGTCAAGAGAATTGCTCTGAAATATGGAGGACATTAGTATGTGCTGGAGAGTCGAAGTATTTCCCACAAGAACATTAGCCAAGTGCGTCAAAGGCAACCTAGTCTTTGTGCATAGGGTGCTTCCAGATGAGCCTTCATGAAAATGCGTCACATGACTGCTACTTCACATTAAAAAAAAAAAAAGCCACTAGTTTAGCTATTACAGAGTACTTCATAATGGAGGACCAAAGAATAGTGAATTTTTGGCTATGACGCTATTAACAATGAGAATTATCTTAGTAGCTTCACAGCATTATCCTGATGCAAGTGTCTATTGTTCCAGCCACGTATTCTTATGGCAATGGCGAGAGATGGTCTGTTGCCCTCCTTTTTCTCTGATGTCAGCAAGAAAACTAAAGTTCCTGTGAAGAGCACGGTTACCACTGGAATTGTTGCTGCAGTTTTGGCATTCTTTATGGATGTTTCACAACTAGCAGGGATGGTAAGTTCCTTTTTATTGGATGTAAATATGAGGGTTTGTGGTGGATATGAGTTTTCTGAACTTCTTGTTTCCCTCTATTTGCTATGGCAGATTATTTGTATTGGCGCGCTATTAATAGTATATAATTTGGTAAATGTGTTGAATCATGGATCAGTAATTCAGTATTGCACTAATAATAATTTATGCATCTGTTACTAGTTTATCTGTCTCTAAGGATAAGTTTGGATAGGAGGGTTTGGAGGGAAAGGGAGGGAATGAAGATGGAGGGAGGTGATTTCCTTTGTTTGGTTAGTAAAATGAAGGTGAAAGGATTTGGAGGGAAAGCAAAATGGATCCCTCCATTTCCCTCCTCCAAGGCAAATTAAAATCTCTCCAACAAATGAGAGGTTTGGAGGGAAAACTCTCCCCTTCCCTTCTCCCTCCTTTTCCCTTCCCTCTTTTTCACTTCCTTCGCCCCCTCCCCTGCCCTTCCTCCTCTTTTACTATTTAAATAAGGGCTAATTGCGACTTGTGAGAAAGAAGAGTAAAAGTTCATCTTTAGCCTGGTATATTTCGTGAAATGTAGATTTGCCGTGTAAGACAAGTTTATATTTTTTTTCCAGCCATTTCTGTCTCTTGACTGTTTTCATTAATGTCGAACATAACTTTTGTGGCTCCTCTCATTCGCTGAGGTTCCCTTAGGGTGTGTTTGGATAACAAAAGTGGAGGGAAAGGGGGGGAGGGGGAAGGAAGGAAGGGAAAGGGAGGGAAGGGAAGGGACGGCAAAAGGGTATGGCCGTGTGGGTGTTTGGATACAATTTCCCTCCAAATCCTTCCTATTGTGGAGAGATTTTGATTTGCCTTGAAGGAGGGAAAATGGATCCCTCCAAATGTTACTACCTCCATCACTTGCATGGTTTGGCCGTTGAGGATGAGAGGTCTTAGAATTTGTTTCTCCCTCGGTTAATAGTTTGCGTATTCCATTTTGGATATTTCAATCAATTTCTTACATTTTTATTCTAGGCAAGTTTCCTTGGTGTGAAACAAGTCTTTGCTTTGTATGATGTCTATTGTATCTCTTATGCTCTCTTCCCCCTAACCAACTCAACATGTGAGGATTGAAGTAGGCTCTCATCTGAACTTGAACCCTTAGTTTGGATAAGGGAATTTGGAGGAAAAGAGATACAACTCAGAAAGAGATTTGGAGGGAGATAATCTCATTGTTTGGGTAGTAAAACGGAGGTGGAAGGATTTGGAGGGGTAATGATCTTTGGTAGCAAATTATTTCCCCCTCCAACAAAGGAAAGATTTGGAGGGAAAACTCCCTCCCTCCATTGCCCCACTCCTTCCCTTCCCTCCCTTTCCCTTCCCTCTTTCCCCTTCCTGGCCCTTTCCCTCCATTTTTTGTATCCAAACAAAGCCCAAGGAATATCAAGTGTGTATCACGACTTGTTCATTTCCACTGGAGTAAAAGCTTCACCATTCTTTTGGTTTAGGATGTGATGGACTAAACCAATACAACAACATTATAATAGCTATTTGCTGCTAAGATTTTTTTTTTTTTTTTTTACCCTGCAATTTGCGGGAGCCATTAAGGCACTAGGGTAATGTTGTTGTTGTTGTTGTGTCTTAGCAGGCTATAGCCAAATATGTTCTTTTGGAGTTTGGCTTCTGAAATCTTGCTTTTTCATGCTGCAGGTCAGCGTTGGTACTTTATTGGCATTCACTATGGTTGGTATATCTCTTTTGGTTATTAGATATGTGCCACCAGATGAGATCCCTCTTCCTTCATCACTTCAGGAGTCTGTACATGCTGTTTCATTGAGATACTCTGCCAACGATTTTGCCAATTGTAAAGATACTACAGAACCGCTCCTTAAAGAAGTGAAGTTTCATGTGCTGTTGAAGCAAGTTGCGGAAGGAAATTGTAAGTTTGGTTTGTATAAATTAATACTTGATCTAGTTTTTGTGAAGTGAGTTTCCAGAGGAGCTGATTTTTTATCCACAATGATTGTCCTGTTGTCATATTTAGTTACTTTCTTGCATAGTTGAAAGCTTCTATGATACTTATCCTCTCATTAATACAACAGATGAACTAAGTGATGACAAGAGAAGGAAAGTTGCTGGCTGGACAATCATGCTTACCTGTGTTGGAGTACTACTCTTCACTTCAGCAGCTTCTTACGTGCTGCTTCCTAGGTACATCTGAAAGATGACTGGTGCATGATTTTCCCCTAGTTACCGGGATTCATTTCCGAAGCTCCTAAGTCCTCCCTTTCATGAAATGGTCTTATATATATATATATATATATATATATATATATATATATATATATTACTTGCACCATTTGTTTGATTTGGATTCGAGCTGCATAGGACCGCAAGGTCGGTAAAGCTCCTGCGCCGAATTTCAACACAACTTCATTCCCAGGGATTCAAACTCCTCTTTTAGATGCTAGATTAACTCCCCATCACTTGATTTAAAGGGGTATCACCAAATACCATTTAAATACATAGGAGAATGAGTGAGAAGGGAGAAGAAAGATAACTAGCATACTCCCTCCGTTCAAGTCATTTCCATACATTTGTGCTTCACATACTTTGAAAAAACGTGTAGAAATGACTTGAAAGGAGGGAGTATTTGTTCTGACAAATGGAATCAAGCTACTTTGGTTAGATATGAAAATATGATATTGTCGTGAGTCTTACAAGTTCTAACTTTGCTCTCTCACCAGTATATTACGATATGCATTGTGCGGAATGGGTGGTGGACTTCTGCTTTCTGGTCTTACAGTTCTCACTTGCATCGATCAAGATGATGCAAGACACAGCTTTGGCCACACAGGAGGTATGCTATACTCTCATTTATCGGTACAAAAGTTTCCCTTAATGAGATTTTATGAATGCCGGTTTATTGAAGTCATGAACTGCTAGATATACGATTGCATTAGAACATATGCAGTAATTTTTAGAACATAAATTTGGATACTGAAAAGGGAAAATGAGATTATGAGATAAGAAGTTTACATTCAAAATATACTCTTGTAAGTAATATGAGCATTTCTTCTCTAGCTGCCTAGTGCCAAGTATTACCATATGAACACCGCTTTCAAATGCCTTATATCATTGTATTTCTGTCGCTGCCTATCCAAAAATCATGTTAAACCTAGTCAACCAATTTCCAACTCTACTACATAAACAAATAATTTGTACACAATCATAAGTGGAGAATTTAAACTACTGTACTTCATCTATTTGCAGGTTTTATCTGCCCATTTGTTCCTCTGCTGCCGATTATCTGCGTTCTGATTAATGTCTACTTGCTGATTAATTTAGGGTAAGTTTTTAAGTTTTAACTGATTAATGTCTACTTGAGTAGCTGATTAATTTAGAGTGAGTTTTTGCTTATCTGATTTTCGTAGAATGTTCTTGTATCATTATTTTCGTTTCTAGGGAACCAAAGACTCGTTAACTTTTTTGTTTCGAATTATAATGAATTATAATTATAATAAATGGCTTGCCTAAACTGGATGCGCTTCTTATTGTGGAATAGCAGTTATTCGATGTAGTTGTCGATGCAATTTTCATCTTTAGGTCACAGCCTCTTTTTATTGCTAATACAAGGGTGAGAATCCGTTCATCTGACCCCCCCCCCCCCCCCCCCCCNTAAAGGTTTTGAAAGTTACGTGATCCAGTTTTTTAATGGTAATAACCACATTTGTGGCATAGCGAACAAATTCAGTCGGTGATGATCATTTCTGAAATCAGGACTAGCCGATGTTTAATAGGGTGCTTAATTCTTCTACTTGGTTTATTAATTGCAGATCGCAGACATGGATACGTGTCTCGGTGTGGTTAGTCATAGGAGTTCTCGTTTATTTATTTTATGGGCGGAAGCACAGTTCATTGAGGAACGCTCTCTATGTGCCAACAACCCACGTTGATGAGATATGCAGGAGCTCCAACAATCATTTGGCGTAATAGCTATGCAAGTGAAGCTCGATACCAGTCTCATATTTCTCAATGTACACTATGTATAGTATACTGTTGTGGTTAAAAGTAAAATTGTATTGATTGACTATGTAATGTGTCAAGACACCCTTTACAGAATTGTTCCTTGCATTTTTATGTTGACGTTTGTTTTTCCAAATTTCCGCTGTCCCTGATTCAATTCCAAATTTTCTAAATGCCTCATATTATAATACAACTATTAAGAAATAAGAAACTCAAGAAAAGTGGAGTGGGACTTAAAAGTAGTTTAATGGACAACTCCAATACATTGTAGCTTGTTTTGCCACATCGCTTTTATTTGCTACTCAGCTTTTCGACTACAAACACTGCTCCAATGGTAAACTACAACATTTTTGTAGCTTGTATGGCTCCAACATTGTTGCTTCATCCAATGAAAAAATTTACTTTTAATTTTTTTTATAAAGCTAGCCATGTAGCTCGGTAAAACTACCCGGCTTACAAGCTACACATAAAAATAGTAAGCTACGTGCTAAACAATTTTCAAATATTGCAAGGCAAGCAAGTCCTTTACAAGAATTTTCAAATATTGTAAAGGACAAATATTGCAAGGCAAGCAAGTCCTTTACAAGAATTTTCAAATATTGCAAGGCAAGCAAGTCCTTTACAAGAACCATTGGAAATGCTCTAAGAAATATACACAAAAATTATAAAAGAAATTGGCACACAGATTTGAAGGGATAAATTCAACATTTACTTTTCTAAGATAAAAAACAAATACTTCCAATGTGAATGTAAATAAGCGAAAATTGAGCATAGTTCTGACGGTAAAACCAGAGTCCTAGTGTTAAAACAAACGATCACAATGTCGCACTGAAACAGATTAAAGCTGAGATATGCTACTATACATCAAAGAAGGGAGTTTAGGCTCAACAATGTTAAAACTACTACAGTTCAAGGAAAACACAACAAAAATACAAACAAAACATGAACTTCAACGTCAACAAAGATGCAACTTCATCCCTTTCCTAAGAAAAACCCTCAACAAAACCCTCAACAGAATAATGATTAATTGCCAACGCAATGGTCTTTTAAGGGAGACGCCAGATTCCAAGGTGGCTAGATAAGGAATTTTGACCACCGAGATCAGCTTCATCCGAAAGTAGCAATTAGGAAACCTTTATAGATGCTCATAAATTTTGCCACAAATGCTGCAATTTTTCATCAATATATCCATGTGAGAAGTTCATTCAAATTTCAAATTATCAGTAAACTATGACAAGGCATCTATTATATTCCATTACACATACCTTCAAGATGGAATATGGCTTTCTGCCCAAGACGCATTCGGTGTTCCTGCAATAATTGTCAAACAAATCATTGGAAATCCCATTAGAGAAGAAAAATTCTCATCTCAGTTCATTACTTATTAACAGCATTCCAATATTACAAAAAGCATTCAATCACTGCTACAGTTCACCATTTTCCTATGTTCAGATTATAGATGGTCACACGTTTAAACACGAGCTTCAAATGGAAGGAAAAGTCCCCTCCCTTTCCCACCTCTTTATTTTCTTAGCCAACACTTCTAATTTTCGAACTTCCACTGTATCGTAAATCAAATTAATGGGTTGTAGCCACATACAGTCACACCATCGCAAGAACTTTAATTTGAGTGTATCATTCACACAAGAACAATGTTTCCCGAAAATAGCACCTCAGCAAACTGGCAAGTAAAGGTGCATATATATTGGACCGTGTCTGACCATTTACCATTTTTCACTCACTTACTCAATTGTTCTTTGGTTTTGGCACAAAAATCAACGAAAAAGGAGGAGACCAATTATAAGAACAAGTGGACCAAATTGAGTGCGAATGATCAAATTGCTCATCAAATGCAATCATAAAATAGAAAGGACAACAATTGACTAAGACACCCCAAAATGAAATAGGACAACAAATGACCGGGATGGAGGGAGTACATTGTTTTCATGAACTTCATTCAGAATATGCTCGCAGAAAGCCCAGTCAATCACCACCAATTATCAAGTTCTAAGTTTAAACAAAATATATACTACTGTACCATAAAATCTTAAAACACAGGACAGTGATTTTCCGTAAAGGAAGTTTACAGTACAGACACGTTTGAACAAGTATTTTGGCCTATCGTCAATGTCCCACTGAATAAACTTTCAAGGTTTCTAATTTTCTATGCTTAAGCTGATGGTGAATTTGTCGACTGAAGTGTGTGGGCTGGATATTCCTGCAGTGGCAGTTGGGTTCACTGATACGTAATACCACAAAGAAAACAAAAGATGCCTTCTTTCATCAAATATTTATGGTGCGTGGATGAATGCAATGCAGCATAATAAGTTTATAAAATAAGTTTTTCGTAGTACAAATCATATATATTACTTTCTTGCTACCACGCTCAATTCCCTGAACCATAGAAATGACAAAATCACATCAAGGACATCCAGGTAATTGCTATACTTTTTTTTTCTTCTTTAGTAACTTTAGAAAAGTAGTGCACTGTGCCTCTGTGAGTGATTTTAAAATCTGGAAGTCTGGAACTATTCACTGTGTTCAGTTGATACTTTCAATGTGAAATATACCTTTCAATAAAGTAGCTAAATTATGCGGTGAAACACGCAAGAGGAAACATGACAAACAACTTTATGGAAAACAGTCCCGTGCTAGTTAGGCAAAGACAAATGTAAAACAGTGTCGTTAGTGATGAAGAACTTACATAATAGGCGGCCCAGTGACAAACTTCGTGTTTAAGTTCAGCATCTAGTTTCTTCAGTAACTCAGAAAGAAGCCTCTGTAATGCACAATAGAGAAGGATAAATAAAACTAATTGGCCAAGAAAAAAACTAATATGAAGAGAAGTTCTTCAATGTCCTACCTTTAATACAATTTCTGGTGGTATACAGTTTACTAGTAGCTCATAGAACTTTCCTCGAACCTGGAAGAGCCTGTGAGATAACAGTTATGTTCAAAATCAAGAAAAACAGTGTGTTATTACATAAAGTTGCACCACATGTAGTTGAGAAAATAAGGGATGGAAATAAACAGAATACGATGGAGTCTCAACAAGGAATTAGATAACTGGGTTTAGAAACAAATACAGCAACAACAATGCTCCCAACACATGTAAGGAAGTTGTAAAGATGTATTAACCAGTCATTTTGCTGGACTTCATTAATTTATCAAGAACAAAGGGACCGGTGACAACGGATCTGAACTGCATAAAAATACGTTTTAATAATTACATAACTAAGTGGATAACAAGACAGAGAAAGGCCATAGTCACTCCTGAACACCACTTTCTTATTCTTTTAGAACAGACCACGATCTAAAGATTCAAAAACTGCACCTCAACACTGTCCTAATGCCTCATTGGCTCCCAAGTCTTAGAAACGGATGTACACAGACTTTGCCATACCTTGACTATACAAAGAGGCTTCTCGATTTTTAGAATATGCCCACTACTAACTTATACAATCCATATTATGACAAGAGGCCAGACAAAAGGCAGCAGGAGCTTTGTAAAACATCAATCAAAGATTCATTGCGATAATATGAGGACTTTTACATATCAGTGCACTCTTGTTTAACATCAAAGCGAGAGAATCTCTTGCAATTATGCAGGCAAGACAGAAACACTATGAGGGGGTTGCCGCAGCAGCACTAACATATGAGAGATCATCGGAAGGTCTCAATGTCAGTTAGTGAGTGGCCATAGTGGTACTGTAGTAAACAAATAGCACTACCACATTTCCAAGGATACCTGATTTATGGTAAACTTAAGGCCTTAGAGTGCTAATCAATATTCTCAAGCATGTTACATATCATATTGCTACACTTGGACCCATATAGAAAGCAGGTTCAGTAAGTTCAGAATATAGTGCAACATTCTGACCAAAGCTAGACTTTTCTTCTTCTCGTAGATAAAATTACTATTGATAGCTATAGCCTCACCTCTTATAGTCTAATGAAGAAATGGTGAAACTTTTAACATATGGTGAAGTAATGTGAGTAATGCAACTTATGGTGAAGTAAAGGAGAAAATCCAAGACAAACGCATTTTGTCATCACTACTTCAAGCTCTATAAATAGTGGCATTTAAGAAGTAAATTACAACATAAGCACTCATCTTCTCTTCCTTTTTTATAATATACCTCCATTATTATTATTTTTCGGGTTGTAACATATATATCAAGAGTGAGGAAGGCAGTAGTGGTGGCGGCAGTGGTCTTATGGAGGAGGGTTGTTGGCTAATGCTAGGTAGAGAGGAGCGGTAGTTGGTCAGGAGGGAGGTTAGGTATGTTCATCAGTTGGGTTAATTGTAAGTGAGTTTGTTGAGATATAACAAAAATTAGGGGTACAAAACACAAATTAATTAATGGCAGTTTTGTAACTGTTAGGAGATTATATGGTCAGCAAAATTGCCATTTTTTGAAAGAAATAGAAGGAAGGAACAAAAAGATATGGTCCAAAAAGTAAAAAGGGAGGAACAAATAGATGTAGATTGTAGAGTATTAAAAAAATAGCAGATAGTCCACACATCTAACCGCGGATAACATTTTATATACACTCTGCCTGTGGCAAGGAGTCCTCTAGCTCGCCCCAAGCTGAGTAAGTGTGAACATTGAGGTAAACTAACCCAAAACAAATGCAACGGTGGAGCCACTGGAAATCTGGAATTAAACGAGTGGTACCGTAGACTTCTAACTTCATTTACAGAGATCCTAAAATCTATGGTTGCTGATTTTACTCATTGTTTGGATAGATGGATTTGAAGCGAAAGGGAAAGGACAATTTCTTTTAACTGGTTAGCAAAATGGAGTTAGAGGGGAGGGAAAATTGACCCCACCATTTTTCTCTTACAGGGCAAATGCATCATATGCATGATAATTATTGAAGTTAACATTTAGATGCGGCTACAACCAAAGTTAATCATTATCAAGGGCAATACAGAAAACATTAGAAACAATTAAGACTATATAGCAACATAAGAAAAACTAAACTACTCCTAAGCTCCTGAGGTAATGTAGAAAATATACAACCGAAGGGGAAAGAGAAAAGAGGGGAGCGGTGCTATTCTTTAACACGGAATATGACCAAGTAAAACTGTATTTTTCTTATAAAAACTCTAGTTAAACCGGATATAGAGACAGCTAACTATATCAGCTGAGAGGTAAGACTAACACATAGCAAACAGCCAAAAGATAAAAAAGCCACAATATTAAAAACATATTCTCTACGTACGCCAAGTCTCCAACATACCTCATTCAAAAACATGTGCAGGAGCAAGATGACATTATAACAAAGCAAAAGGAGATTCCAATTGTATTGTTCTTTTAGTCACGAAGAGGAACCGGTTACAACAATACTACCCAAGTGCCCCAAGTGCTACCACAAATTGTAGGGTAAGGGGGGGTGGACGATTGCAGCCTTACCCTCTGTAGAGAGACTGTTTCCAAATGACTCAATATGAAAATTGAGTTAAGAATTGCATTGAATGACTGATACCATATTAGAGAGTTATTTTCTTTGATTTCATCGTAATTTAGAACCAAAGAACAATCAATCATAGGCTCCATTGGAAATGGAAATCAAAGAGGAACTGATAAAATTCACGATATAAAGGACACCATCATGCAAAATTATAACAATGTTACAGGTAACGAACCTTTTAGGGCTCTGCTCCTTCATTATATCAGATGCTATCTCACAGACATATTCCTCCCAATCCATAGGGGGTATTGCTTGGTTAGCTGTAAAGGGATACCTACGACCATGACAAAAAAAACGGTGCTAAGATAAAAGATTACGAATCTAATTCAATCAAGGATCTCAAAATGCAGTGGAATTTGTTGGAGAACATATTTTCTTGTATCATAATTTCTTGCATTGGCTCATTTGTACAGTTACCCTAGCCCTCTTCTTACTATTATCTCTTATACACACTATATACATCATGTTAAAATAAGTCACTAATACTTAAGAAATAACTGGCATTATCTTTCATGGTCTTAGTTTTAGAAGGCACAAGTTGCACCGAGGCGACAAAGCGCAGGCACATGCCTCATATACAGGAGCAAATTTTTATTTTTTTTGCAAGCAAGTTTTGATTTTTCAAAATAAAATTAGTAGGAACTAATAAGGAACTCATATGGCAAAGTGATGGACATAATAAAAGAATTAGTAGGAAATAAGGAAATTGTTTCTTAGCATGTCATAGATAGTTGCGCCTTATCTACAAGGCGCATCGAGGCGTTTTGCCTAGTGCATCACTAAGCCTTTGGTTTAAAGCGTGCCTAAGGCATACTTTGTTAAACTAAGTTCATGGAATCATAGCAAAATATGACTGATACTTACTGTTGGACACGACAAGTTTCTAACAGCAGTATCGCTCTTCTCAAACTTCGATTGGATTTTCCAGCCACACGAGCAGCAAATCCAGATGGCAGTTGCAGACCTTCTTTCTTCCCTATAAACTCCAATACCTTGACAACCTGCATAAATATTTTGTTCAGTCTAGACTTTATACAGATATTCAGAGAATAATGCCCTATACTGTTTCACAAATTTTATTTTAAAATACAAATTTATTTGCTGAAAAAATCTGCCTCAACTGCATGTAGTGCCTTAGTTTAAAAGGCATGAGGCGCACCTAAGGCGGCTAGGCCCAACGAGGGAAAAGGGCGCGCCTTTTAGACATGAGGTGCATTGTTTTTACAGACAAATAGGTAGCTTCAAAGTTTATTTTGTGCAACAATACAATTTTTGGATTTTAAATAGGTGTAACATGTAAAGTAGTAAAAGCTAGGGAGTAGGGATCATGTGGCAAAGTATCGCTCTTCTCAAACTAGTGAGCACAAATATGGAAATTGCTTAGTAGTGCACCATGCTAGATGCGCCTTGTCTACAAGGCGCACTAAACAGGCAGTTAGGTGTTTTGGCTAGTGCCTCACTGTGTCTCGGGCTTAAGCGCGCATGGGGTGCGCTTTTTTCAAACTAAGAGTGGTACATGGCTGCATGCCTTTGCCTTGCGCCTCATGCCTCACAATTTTTAGACTTAAGGCACCCATCCCAACAAAATCCACTGAAACCTTGATTCATGACTTTCTACTCTTACTTATTAGTGGGGCCAAAAAGATCACTAGTTGTGCAATGCAAAATATTGTATTATCAAAAGTACCATTTATGTTTTGCAAGAATGGTTTAGACAAAATACACCCAATTTGTATCATATCCATTCCTCAATGAGAAAATGAGGTCACTTACCTCCTCATTCTTGGGAGCATTGACTCGTATGTTGAGACAACGGGATCGGACTGCTTCAGTGACCTTAGAAGAGCTGTTACAGCATAGAATAAGCCGACATGATGCACTGTACTTTTCCATTGTTCTTCGTAGTGAATGTTGAGCTTCTTTGGATAGTTTGTCAACTTCATTGAGAACAAGCACTGCAATATAGAGGAAACATGTCACAAAGAGGGGAATAGAGTACTAAAACAATGAACAATTTGCAAGGATCAGTCCCTATGAATCGGTCAAATAGATCCAACATGCATGCTATTCTCGTTTCATTTTCCATATCAACGAGTAATAAAGAAGCATCAAAGCAAAAGAACCAAAAATAAAGGCACTTAAAATGCTAATCCACAACAACAAGAGATATCTCCCTTATCGTGTATCAGAATTTACGAAAAGCATATAACCTTTAAAACCCCGTTTGCCTTTGGTGTCAATGGGTCTATTCCTGGCCATTTCTTTAATGATCTCCTGAACAATATATCGATCTTGGAAACCGGCATCACTCGGGTTCAGCTCTATATGATGAGTGCTAGATAAAGTAGTAAGCTCAATTTCAATTGTTCTAGTCCCGGCCTGCAACATCAACATCAAAGTGAAATTCCAAAACTAACGCCTTATAAAGCTTAAAAAACCCAAAACGACAATGACATTTGAAGCAGGTAAACTTACATCAACCTTCCAACCCTTGTTCTCCACCTTGACCTTGTCAGCACTAACACCAAACATTTCTCTAAGAAGGGCCATAATTAGGGTTTTCTTACCACAACCAGGAGGTCCATAAAACAGCAAGTGAGGACAATCTTGCTCACTCACCTGGGTTTTACAAAAATTAATTAAATTCACAATGGTATATCATATCATATCATATCATACACGGATTAACTTGAAATTGGGGGAAAATTAAATAACGAATTACCAATTTTTTGAGGTTTAGAGCAGTATCTTCATGGACAATAACCTTGTCTAGGGTTTTCGGGCGGTACTTGTCTACCCACAACATTCTTTCTTTGCGTCTGTGGGGGAGAGAGACTGGTAACAAGGGCGGGAAAGGGGGCACGGTATTACCTGTGCTCTACTTGTAAAAGGGCATTCCGGAACGTCGTCTTTCATAACGAGTCGATGTTTTTTGAAAAAAAGACCATCACTACCCCTACTCTTTATTTACTCTATTCACTCCCAAACAACAAACTACAAAAAAAAAAAAAAAAAAAGCCCTACAAAAATACAACATTGTTAATCGAATTCAATGGCAAACGATTAACCATCTAAATCATCGGCTAACGACAAATCATCGGTAAGTTAACTAATTAACTAATTTAATAATCTATCAAATTGTAATTTTTATATTTTTTTCATTTGAATCGGACATTGCTGTTAGTTGTTTCCTAGTATGAGTCGATTATGAAAGTTGACGTCGAAATGGAGTGGGATGTTGAATGTGGACGTTCATTTTGGGCTAGGACGTTGATTGTACACGTCTGGAGTGGGCTGGGACGATGAACATGCTCGTCCCTCTTTGGCCTGGACGAAGAATTTGGTCGTCCCTATTGGGCCAGACGTGGGGATTTAACGTCCTTATTGGGCATAGACGTTGGGTTGCTTCGTCTCAGTTGGAAATGGACGTGGGTTGGAAATGGGTGTGGGTTTTCTTCGTCTGGGCTGTGGGAGACGTTGAATCCAGGCGTCCATTTGGGCCTGGACGTGGGGATTCTTCGTCCCTCATGGACCAGGACGTTGGGTATCAACGTCCGGGCTAGTGTTAGACGTTGATATCCGTGGTTCATTAATGGATTGGATTTTGAAATTTAGTTTTCGCCTTTTTATTTACTTTTTATCGTATATTTAGGTCGTTTTACGTAATTTAGCACGTAATCATTGTTATATTGTCATGTTAACAGGATTCGTTAGAGGAATTTGGTGGTAACGGTGTTAATTAAAACCATTTATTCTTGACGGAAATAAGTTTTGCAAGTCGAGATGACGCGTTTGACTGGGCTCAAAAGATTGCTTTTGATAACGGGTTGCTTTTGTGAAAGCAACAAATGGGGCCAAAAATCGTAAACAACCCGAGTTTTTGGGGACTTACTTTCGTTGTTCAAGGTACGAGCAAACCAGAAAGAAGATTGATCCCGAGAAGCCCGACATTCCCGATAAGCCTAAGAAGAAAGGGACACCTAAATGTGAGTGTAGGTTCCGTGTTCGAGCCGTGCAGAATAGGGTTCATGATGTGGATGGTAAAGAGTTGATAGTTTGGAACATATTGACCTCCGAGAATGGTGGATATCACAACCACCGTTTAGCGAATTACAAAGACGGTGATAGGCATTTTGTGGGTTTGGATGCTGCTGAGAAAGAGTACGTGAGGCAACAAGTCCGAGCGTCGATTCCCCCTAGAGATATTAAAAATGATTTTCATCAAAAAAAAACCAATAAACCCCAACCTACGAGCACCCAAATTTATAGCGAGGCAAACAAGGTTCGGCGAGAAATCAGAGGGACACGTAATGCCGCTCAGCAAATGTTGGCTCTAGTTGTTGGTGCAAAGTATGTGGAATGGCACAAGGCAAATCCAGAGACTAAGGAGCTCAGTCATGTTTTCATGTCTCATCCGGAGGCCGTAAAGCTTTTTCGTGCTTATCCCCATGTGTTACTCATTGATTCAATCTACAAGACCAACGTTTATAATGTTGCACTCGTTGAGCTTGTCGGTGTTACACTTTGTGGTTTTTCTTTCTTAATTGCTAGTGTGGCGCTTCCTTCCGAGTCGGAAATGTTGGAGTAAGTGTCCCCGACAATAATGCATCACATTGTCGATCATATTACGATCACATATTTAAATCTCATATTAAGAATACAT
>VHZZ01004596.1:38373-69253 GCA_009801015.1 Silene noctiflora | reverse complement strand
GATACACTAGGTCTAATGTACCCCTTGTCGATCAAATCATCCAACTGTTTCTTCAGCTCTTCCAACTCTTTAGGACCTATGCGATACGGGGCCTTAGAAATTGGACCCGTCCCCGGCTTCAACTCCACACTTAAGTCTATTTCCCTCTTCGGCGGCAACCCCGGTATCTCCTCCGGAAAGACATCTGGAAACTCACCCACCACTGGTATTTGATCAGCTGCCGGACTCTCAACTCGATCATCTCTTAAATGGCACAAGATTAAGGGACACCCCTTCCTCAGGCAGGACTTCAAGGTCACCGCTGCAATCACCTTAACTTTGGGTTTGATAACAAACCCACGATAAGACACAATCACCCCTTTTGGACCTCTCAAAGACACCCTCTTTTGATGACAGTCTATCTTAGCCTTGTACTTACCCAACCAATCCATCCCGACAATCATCTCAAAACCATCCATAGGAAACTCTAGCAAATCTACCGGAAGGTTAACCTGCCCCACWACCATAGACACACCCCTATACAGCTTTCCACACGATACAGACTCTCCCGAGGAATAAAAACTTCATCTTTTACAGACTCGAATTCCCTTAAACCCAACAGCTTAGCATGACTCGACGACACAAAAGAATTAGATGCCCCCGAATCAAACAAAACGAAAGTAAAGACACCATTAACAAGAAAGGTACCCGTGATCACATGAGCATCATCCTCGGCTGCCTTCTTGTCCATCATAAACAATTTCCCGCTGGTTTTCCGATCCCCTCCTTGCACAGTACTCGCTGAAGCTGAAGGCTTTGCAGCCGACCCCTGGTTGACATTAGGAGCTGGCCCCTGATGAGAATTACCACCAGTGCGGTTCGCCCCTCCATTGTTGCCTCGATTCCCATAGCCATTCCACGACCCAGACGGTCTGCTGCTCGCATAACTCTGCGTCTGCCTCTGAGAGAAGTTCCCCTGGAAGCCCTTCGTCACAGCACTGGTGCACTCATGTCTCTTGTGGCCCATACCGCCACAGTTGAAACACGAGATGCCCCAACTACTTCCACCACCACCTCGACCACGCCCGAATGAAGCTCCACTACTAAATCCGCCTCCAGACGAATACGCTCTCGCCTGTCCATGGTTATTCTTCTTGTAACCGGACTGGCCACCACCCTCACTCTCATCCTTCCTCTTCTCCGTTCCCTTCTCCCTATTCTCCTTAGCCAACTCAACCAGCCTCTACGCTCTCCCTGCTCGCTTATAGACCTCCTTCACATCTGAGAGAACCCCAACCGGCAACTTCTCGATAATCTTATATGTCAGCCCCTTCTCAATCCTTAGCGCAAGGTTCTCCTCACTCAACCCCATGTCTTATGCATACCTCGATTTCTCATTGAAAAGATGGTAGTACTGAGCTACCGACATATCAGGAGTCATTTTGAAGTCGTCAAACTCCTCCCTCRGCTTACTGCGCACATGCTCYGGCACAAACTCTYGCCGCATAGCTCTCCTAAACTCCCCCMAAGGTATCGCRGACTTCCCCTGCTTWAGATAAGAATCCAGAGCTCCCTCTCTCACCTTATCCCACCATTCCCCTGCTGCTCCCCTCAAGTAGAATGCAGCCTGTTCTACCTGGTAATCTTYCGGGCAATGCACTACCTTYAGRACGTTCTCCATCTCCCTCAACCAATTATCCAGCAGAATTGGTTCCCCAGTTCCCACGTACTCCTTTGGATTGAAGCGAGCTATCGTGGTACTCATTTTAGCGAAATCTACCTCACTTCCCTTCTCCTTCTTGAACTTTTTCAGCGCCTCCTGATGCTCCAACATTTTAACCACATCTTCAACACTCATTAACTCAGCCCTGGCATACATAGCATTCTTCTTTGCGGCATCTTAACTATACGAAGAAAGGTGGATATGAATACACAACTCATATCTCAAAAACCAAAAATGACCTGCACAAACGCACTTGATCGAGTAGAGGTCACTCGATCTAGCTACACGCTTACTCGATCGAGTGCCTCCACACCAGAATCTGGCAGAAACCCACCAGAACAAACTCGATCGAGTCCCCCGAGGTACTCGATCGAGTAGACCCCACTCGATCGAGTCCCTACCTACTCGATCGAGTCCCCTAACTACTCGATCGAGTGCCACAAAACAGTAGCCTGCCCAACTTTGTCACATAACCCACTCGATCGAGCTCAGCCTACTCGGTCGAGTCCTACCTACTCGATCGAGTTCCACCCACTCGATCGAGTCATGCTGACTATTACACTACCCGCATGCTATCTCTAGCTATATCACAACACTAACCATTATACATATGAAACTCATATATAAATCCTTTCAATCTCAAAATATAACATCATTCTTTCACACATAGAAATCACACAACTAACCACAACATCATATTACACCATTCACATAACACCATACAATACATATATGTACACATTCCGTTCCACATTCTTCAACATCATGCATCCATATTCTACCAACACCTTTACTTCATTCATACCACATGCAATACATACATATGCATATACATCAACTCTAGCACATAACGATCCCTTGACATCCCATTGTGACCGGTTTAGAGTGGTAGGGTGAAAACGCGGCCTTAGGACGTCTCCCAAGCCTTTGCATGAGCTCCTACAACTTCTACCCCGGGTTCATTTTATTTGACTCCCTAAGTTCATTGGGTTCATTTGTTTTAGGTTCCAAGATTGTCGCTCTGATACCACTTTGTAACACCCCTATACTCTAAAGTGCCTTACCAAGGCCACCTTAGGCATAGGGATGCTACCATCTCGGTTTCTCGAGGCAATGATAATCACAAGACAATAAAGAAACAACTTTAAATAATGAATTAAGTGATTACAAGATTATCAAAACTGTTTAACCAAAATACAACCGAAATCAAAGTCTCAAAATCCAAGGCTACTACAAGACACGGACACAACGGAAGACTCTATCGTGGTGATTGCCCGGCCATCCCATGCGCATCAAGGCTAAACCTGCTAAACATATGCTCACCATCCCCGAATGGATCATCACAGTTACAAAACACAACACGGGGTCAGTTACTGTCACAACAACCAAATAAGCAACAACATAGCATTACCACATCATCTCCTCCATCACTCCACATCACTGACTACACACCCAAGGTGTGTAGCCCTGCCAGTGGGGGACCTCAGTCGTTCCCACCTAAGCCCCGCTCATCATACCGAGCGATAAACCCTGTTCCTTAATGTGCACATCCCCTCCCGTGGCGGATTCCACAGAGGGCGAATCAAAGGCGTGAAGCCACTCCCGCAAGTGACTYCACTCAGCCGAGGACGCACCTCGCAACACACTCCGATCACCACATCCACCATAACACATCAATCATCCAACAAACATATCATGTATATCATACCAATACGATAAAAACAATGCCATACAATTAAGACAGTAACCGAGTAGGGAAACCCTACCTGAATAGCAATCACCAACCGACACATAAGCAAGCTCGGAACTGATCCTCTACGAATCCACCTCCTATACACACACATAATCACATATCACAACCCTATACCAAAACCCCCAACAACTCCCATAACCCTCAATTAGGGTTTAACCAACATTAATGAAAAGACACAAAAATAGTATGTAGATATTACCCTCGAGCCAAGGAACAAGACAACGCGATCGACACTGAAAACCACCGACTCAAGCTCCGGAATTTGCAAATAACGCGAATGAACAAAGCAACGTTCTCTTGAAAGGTTTTTTTGAAAGTTTAGAGTTACGAAATAATGAAAAGGCGTCGGTTGTGATTAATTATTAAACTCGCGTTATTAACAAAACCTAACTTAATCGGCCCGCATTATAAACTTACTCGATCGAGTAAGGAGGTTACTCGATCGAGTCCCCCCTAGTACTCGATTGAGTACCACACTCACAGACTCTGACTCTAAAAGACATAAACTTACTCGACAGAGTAAGCCCTTCTCGGCCGAGTCACCAAAGGCAGGGAAAACCGTAGTATTACAGTTCATGATGGATAAGCAAACAGCGGAAGATAATGCTCATGTGGTCACCGGTACATTCCTTATGAATAATACTCCCTCTTTTGTTTTATTTTATTCGGGAGCAACCCATTCGTTTGTGTCTAAGGGTCATGCTAAGGCTACGGGTTTGAGGGAGTATGAGTCTGTAAGGGATGAAGTATTTATTAGGATGATTGTAACCAATAGGACTTTGTTTTCAGGTATATAACACTAATATGAGTTAGTATTTGTCGAATTTTGGGTCACTTTTAATCATCTAGGATCGGGTTAATAATTGGTTAGGTCTTTTCGAATCAATTCGGATGTTAAATTATATCCGGATCAAGCAAAGTCAAGTCACACTCGGGTCGAGTTAGCTGTACGAGGTCTCTCACATGCCAAATTGAGATCAAGACACGGTGATAGATTAGTTGTATGAGTGTGTCCTTCCTCCACTCTCACTTCCTCGATCCCCAAATTGACTGTCACCAAAAATGGGAATGAAAGGCGATGAAGACAGCAGATCAAAGCAAACCCTAGACTCAATGGATCCAATCCTACACATCCTAAACCACCTTCCATACACCATACTCCGACCACCACGCCTCCGTCTCAAACTCCCAACACTAACCCTACCATCATCAACCACCGTCCTCTCTCTCCTTCTCCTCACTTACTTCCTCGTCATCTCCGGCGTTGTCTACGACGTTATCGTTGAACCACCAGGTATCGGCTCCACTCAAGACCACCCTAATGCCCCCGTCCGCCCTGTCGTCTTCCTTCCCGGCCGCGTCAACGGTCAGTACATCATTGAAGGGCTTTCTTCTGGCTTTATGTTTATTCTCGGCGGTATCGGAATTGTTCTTATGGATCTTGCTGTTGATAAGAATCGTCCCAAGAGTGTACGTGTTTCTTATGGGGCTGCTGGTGTTTCCGCCCTTGTTTTCGGTTATCTTATGAGTATGCTCTTTATTCGTATTAAGATCCCTGGTTATCTTAGATGAACTAATCTGCTCCTTTCTTTTACTGCTGCTGCTATCGCTGTCGCTATGGATAAATCGTTGTTTTTAAGGATTATTATTGGGGAAGATTGAATCTTGAGATCATTATTACTGAGTTGAGTATAGATGTTTGTTTGTTTGTTTGTTTGTTTGTTTGTTTTTACTATTTTGCTGGAATTATGTTTGCACTTCTATTCTGCTTCACTTTGAGCTGCATTACTAATCTTATTATGAGATCAATTAATTGGAACTCCAGGCCTTGTTTCGATAAAAAAATAAGGGGAGATCCCTCCAAATATGAGGAGTTTTTTATTAGGCATGGAGGACGGAAAATGGATTCCTCAATTTCCCTCCTATCTTATTCGTTAACCAAAGCAGAGGATTTTGAATCACTCCTTTTACCTTCCTCTTTCTCCTTCCAAATCATCCCGTCGAAACAAGCCCTTATTGTAGACATTTATCATATGAATTATGTAAACTGAAGACAAATGATTATATGCTATATTATTTAGGCAAATATAGTCGCTTGTGCGGGATTAAATCAAATGTAGGGCCTATTGCGAGGTGATTGCCATGAAAGACGTAGTGTTTTAAAAGACATCGACGTTTGTTGATCTAAATGGTTCTTTGGAAATTCATAGCGGACCGTTGGAAATTGTGTTATGTGGTTTAGAATTTTGTACTATTTGAAGCTTATGAGCACCTCTTCTTCATGTTGAGACTTTGAATGATTAGGACGTAACTTTTGCTTTGAAGGTGATTTCATTGCCCCTGGAGTTAACGACGTTTTTTAACTGACTGTTTCCTATCTTAGATGAATGTTTAAACTATAAAGAACAAATTGATGTTAATATGTAGGCGGGAATGCATGCGGGATTGTGATGATTTGGTATTCTTTTTCCAATTAAGATTCCTGCTAATATTTGATCAAATAAACTTTATGGTTTATTTATTTCCATAGGAAATAGAAATTTGTGATCTTTTAGGAGGCTTTAAGCTTACCATTGCTTAAAGCGGCTGTGTTTAGTTGTTACAATATTGTGGGACTCTGAGGTCTCTTTGAGACGTTGTTTCTTGAAGTCATATTTCTTGATGGATGTTGGAGACACGAGTGCATTTGATACTGGTCAATTTTCTTCGAAGTTGCTGTAATGTACCTTCAATGAAGTTATTCGGTAAATTACAGGGAGTTACTTTAATCTTATCTCTAATTACTGCTCGACTAGTCCTCCTCATTACCCTCTTACATCTAGAGTTTAGCCGGTTAAGTTATTTAGTTTTCATACTGGTGACTGTAAATGAAGTTGCATTTTCGTTTTCGTTAGTACCTCTAATTCTCTGTTGTCTTTTCTTTATCTTTGTTAGTAGTTTTGAGAGGGTTTGGAATGCTGATGTAATAATGACTGGAATGTACTGTATTCTATTAGTAAGCCATGATCCATAATTTTCTACGAGCGTTTTAGAATTATGTCAAACTGATAAGGAATAATGGGAGTACTAGTGTACAACTTAGTTGCCTGCATATTTTTGCTGAATGCTATACGATTTTTTTTTCCCCCGGCGACAACGAAATATTATTACTTTTATTAAAATATAGTTAAAAAGGGATCATAAAAATTGAAAACCCCCAATATGGATGACCTAGTTATTTATCCCTTATGTTCTTAAGAGTATGTGAGATACGCTGGCTGCTTAAAGTATATTGCACAATCATTTGTTGTGAATATGAAGATTGTAGGTACCGAAGTCGTTTGAGCTGATTCAATAGCTTGAATTAGCGCCATTGCCTAAGCTTAAAGTTCTGATACAGTCATAATATTTCTTTCTCGGTGATTATTTGCTTACCGCTAATTCATAGTGTATTGCCTAAGGTTGTACATCTATTTCATCTGGAAGGTTGATGTTATTTTTAGGAAGAGTGGGTGTTTTGGGTTGGAGGTATTTGTATTGATTATTGCTGGTTATTACGAGTGATGTTTTTATTGGTGATGGAGAATAATCCTAACTTATAGGAGTTGATAAAATACTTGTACCAGTATGGGCACTACGACCATGAAGTAGACAACGAACATGAAACAGAGGAAGTGGTAGCTGGAGTGGAGGGTTAGGGTTTGGAGTTGGATTGTATTCACATAGCGGACTGGGAAGATATGATAGGAAGAGGAAGAGTGGAGGTTCATATAGGGTTAATTTGTAACCCAGGTTGAGGGCTGTTGTCAAGGTTATTAGGATTTGAAGCAACATGTTGGAGAATAGAGAACTATGCTTCTCTTTGATCTAATAGTGTATTTGCTTACGATGTAATTTTTTCTGGGATATTCTCACTTGTACCCATTAACTTTTTCATTCTCATTTGTACCCCACTTTTTTGGGGAATTAACTTCGACTAGCAATAACTTACATACAACTTTGACTAACATAGGTACAAAATATTAAAATCTATCAACACCATAGTTAATGAGGTGCTTTTTTCTCTCATTACCTTTTTAAAACGAAAATACTGTAATTGGAGAAAAGTTAAAAAACATGTATTTGTCGAACCATTGTGTCAATAGGGTTGCTTTGTTTGATATGTTTGAAAGAAATTTCATTGCCATGATAAATTTTATTTTATACGATTTATCATTCTTTATATTACGGATACAACATGCTCCGTATTATTTTCTCAAACCCACATGATTTAACCTAATAGCCAACTCTCTAATTCATGGTCGGTTTGGTAGTTTGTGTTGGCTCAACTGCTCAAGCTGTCCGATCTCTCCCACCGAAAACTTGTGCTAACGACGAAGGGGTGTTCATACAGTGGTGAAAGGGTTGTGGTGGGATGTGATTGTGGAAGGTGGATGGTGGATGGTAAGATAAAAAGAGTGTTTTATGGTATTACCTCTACTGAGCTGCCAAACATTATGAAAAATTGGGAAAACGCAAATTTTTTCCCTTCTATACTTTTCCCCGATTCCATCCTCTTTTCCTTCACAAATTCTTGTTTCAAAGGGACAGACGAACATGTGATTCCACCCTCTTTTCCTTAACAAATTCTTGTTTCAAAGGGACAGACGAACATGTGATCAATTTATGGTTAAATGTAGTCAAAATGGTACAATTAGTGTTACAACTTATGGTAACTTATTTTTTAATAGTGGTCACATTTGGCTATAAAATAATTACAAAATATCGTCTTATTGCTTCAAATTAAAATGGCCCGTCTAAAACAAAACCAACTGCTTTTCCTTAGGTATACCCAAATGTCCTTAAATCCCTAATAGATTAATGCAATTGACAAATTCATTGTTTGAGCAACTCCTATATATTTGGTTTTTGTATCTTTTCGATACAAAAATAACGACAAATTGACGAGTTGCAACGGAAGCTTTAGGGAGATTCCAATAAAATAAAAGGTTTGTTTAATTTTTATACTCTGGTGAATAAGTTACCAAGTCACCCGACTCGTTACTTTAGACCCAAGTATTTTTCCATCCCAAACTGAATCCTACCCACATCCCGAGTCCAAACACTTTGCACGCCTGAAAGACAAAACTGTACCAAACCCATAGGCCATACCCTTTCACCGGTTGCCCAATCTAATCACAATGTTACTTTTCACAAACGGTGATCGCACCGTGATTTCAGCTTTTAAATATAATCATAACTTTCAACGGAGCTTGAAAAGGATACAGCAGAATGGATAATTTCCTCATACCAGATTTACACAACAATTATGTATATGTTGCAGACAAAAGCTCATACTAGAACAAGAAACAGCAACAGCTCGTAAAGACCACATCGGCCTGAACAAAACAAGCACCAGTGATCAGACACAGTTTAAAGCTCGTAGTATTTACACCGTGTATAAAGTTTCCAAACTTAAACTTCAAAAGGGTCATTAGAGTTCGATTCCATAAAAGACGCAAAGTTAGTGGAGCAAAAGTGAGGTGAAAGTTGTATCTATCTTCTGTGTATGAGTTACTTGTGTCCCTGATTATCCTAACCTGAAACATCACATACATCAGCATATAAGAAACCAATTAGAACAAAGATTATTCCCTCTGAAGAAAGCTTCAAGAGGTCTTAAGACTTACTACGGCTACTTCTTTGACGGTTTCTCCGGAATTTGAAGTACTTGCTCAGAGGTGTCTCCGGTACCGGTATAAACTTCCCCACAAAAGCAAGCGGCCAACTGGAATAAAATGGAAGCAAATGGAAAAAGGTTTTAGCTATCAAAAAAACTATAAATCATTTGCCGCATAATTCTATAGTTGAATTTCTAGACAAATTTCTTGGGGAACAGAGGGAATTACAGAGGACAAAGAGGGACCTTTTAACTGTCCACTATGTTACTGTGACTCGGGATGCGAGTGTCACTGTGCCCAGATAGTAATCTAATTGTCGGACTCTCCATGAGAAGTGTTTAGACAAGTCACAGTGCCCAGATACTTGTCTAATTGTCAGACTCACGATGACAAGCTTTTAGTCAAGGGGACTTTGTCCTAAAATAAGTATAGAGGTGCAGGGGCACGTCTTCAAGACAGAAATGAACTTTAATTTGAAATATCTAGTTTTAATGTAAATTATTGAAATGTTTGAGATGCAAGTCTATAAACCAATGGGGTCCTCACTTTTGCCTCCGAATGGAGAAGTGTGGGAAATTTAAAGGTCAAATACAAATTCCATTCTCATATCCTTGAGTAGAGTCGCAAAGTTCAGTATCGAACTAACATATCACACAGCCAAAGTAACATTGCCTTGCAAGAATTAATGTTGAGGTATACCATAATATAGAATACATAAGTAAGTGCAAAGAGATTTACCCCACAAAACCAATGGCGATGCAAACAAGCCATAATTGCCAGTTCAGCTTCACAGTTGATGCAAACTTGCCGAGGAACTCAACTATGACGATCTGCCAGACATAAGCAACAAACGGCATATTGGATTATATAGTCAAGAACAATGTGGGGTGCCACTGAATACACATTCTTAGCAGCCATACCTGGAGTATCAGAGTTATAGCCACAATTCCCATAAACAGACGATTTTTTACAACTCCTTCAAATATATTTACTTGATCAGGCTTACGAGCATTGAACTCATTGAAAATCTGCAAATCAACAATTGAGTAGTTCTTTTATTAGAGGGGGAGTCGGTCTCTCAAAGCCTTCACGTTCTTTCGTTCATATGAGACTCGGTACTTTATCTGACCACATAACAGGGCACGGGAGGACTAGAAATGTAGTATAGGGAAGAGAAATGAAGAAGAAAATTCCACACAAGTCGGCTACTTAGTTTAAAATATTAGGACGACCCACAGGCACCGATTTGAGAGCCTTCTCTATGATGTAAAACTGCTGTATCGAACATGATTGTGATCACAGTTGAGAAAGCTTGGTCATGGTTACCGGATTCGCTATGAATACGTCCTTACCAATTCGTGATTCGCTCTTATAGAGTGTGTTATATGTATTTTCAGTAAGCAACATGATAGAATTCACTTTTAACAATTCGCGATTCGTAGGGTACCGAGCGAATTCGGTAACCATGAGCTTGGTATCATGTTCAAAACTGTTTACCAAATATATCAAATCTTCACTTAAGATCTTGACCTTTTTCACAAATAAAAACACCATTTGCCAATCTTCACTTAAGTTCTGGTCAGTAACGGGGTTTTAAAATCATGGTCACAGAAATATTTGTGGCCTAAAAAATTGGATTAGCCTATAGCCAGTAAAACTGTACTAATACATAGAATCGCTTAAGTCTAAAGTTGTAGGCAATCTTGCTGACCTGACAAAAAACAAACGCATTGAAGATCACAGTGTTCTTCACTTTGTTAGCAAGTTCAGCAGGGTCATTCTGGAGATGTAAGATATTTCGACCTTGGAAGTTGAGTATAAGTAAAACAATCACTTGATACACAGCCTACAATGCAGAAGAACAAGAAATAATTTAGCGTAAAAGTATTCAATAAATTGATTGGCTATAAATGCACATTCTAAGTATTACCTGTAGCAGTAAGTTCCTCCACATAATATTTGTTATCAGAGGTTCCCTGAAAAATCATAGTAGTAAGTTTAAACTTCTGCACGAGGAAGCTGTGCCCAAGAAAACACAAAACTATTTGATACAAAAAGTGAGATCAATAAACATGTGAATATTCAGAAAGATGAAGGTAAGCACAACGAAGAAATGAGATACAATGATGCCTTAAGGGTTACATAATCACACAGGAGTTAGCCACAAAGTTACTTATCTCAAATGCAAAAATCACCTTAAAAACATCCATATCCAAATGTTTCTATTGTGGCTCGCATTAATAACCATCCTTTAAATTCACAATGAGAGGCTAGGAGCATTTTATGATACTAAGGAAGAAACAACGTAAAAGTTGTTAGATGACATGTCAAACAATTCATGTATTGGTCATCAGAAAATGACAAAATAGGCACATGGCATGCAGTCAAGGACAAGAAGCACAAAAAAAACAGCTGAGTTAAGAAAGATAAAAGAGCCCGCTCGAACCTTCGACCAACAGGAGGTCTCTTCATAAGGTGGTCCGTGGGTGGTTCTGTAGCCAACGCTAACGCTCCAAGTGTATCCATGATCAGATTAACCCAGAGAAGCTGTATATCAGAGACACGAACTTGGTGAAGACTAGCATCTAAAATCAAAGTGAGAATCTTATTATCCTCCCACCTATTCTTCAGAATTGCCCAATTTGTTTTTGGCAGATAAACTTAGGCGGATGAATGAAGATTATTAATTAAGTGGGACCAGACAAAGCATTTTTTTTTCATAAATATAGTAAGGGGAAAAGACGCATCGTAGATCTACAATTTAACTAAACTCGGAAGCAGGGCAATTAGAGAATATATAGTTTAAAACTAAAACAAATAAGTAGGTTAATGAACTACCTGCACTGCATTCAATGGGACTTCACCAGTGGAAAATGCAGCAACCACATTAATTACAAGTGCTGCCACATTAACAGTAAGCTGGAACTGAATGAATTTTTGTATGTTTGCATACACAGATCTACCCCATCGAACAACCTGAACAAATAACGGGCATAAACTATCAAAGAAAGCCTATGCGTGTTAAACTGAGCCTCAAAATTGGATTCAACGCACTCTCACTAAAAAATAAGTGTCACATCCAAAAGATGTGAGGGGAAATGAATTACAGTAGGATCGCTTGGATAAGACTTAAGAGAGAGTATCTAACATCAATAACACTAGTAATAGCTATCCCACCATACCTTCACAACTGAAGCAAAATTGTCGTCCAAGATTATGATATCTGAGCTTTCTTTCGCTACTTCAGTACCAGCAATACCCATTGCAAGACCAATATCTGCCTGAAACAAAAAGAAAACAAAAATAAGTTATAACTTAACCATCATTAAATATTTAGCCATCAGGGATAAATAAAGTGTGAATAAATTTCTCTATGATCTTCCATCCATAGATTAAAGCACAAAATACCTCATGCAATGCTGGAGCATCATTTGTACCATCTCCAGTAACAGCAACAACATGACCTCTCTTCTTCAATGCTTGGACAAGCAGAAGCTTGTCATTTGGCGATGACCTTCCCATAACCTGAGCATAATACCAAGGACATCACAAATTAATAATGACGGTTCCCATAATTTGCTACCTATCAAACAGTTTCGATCTTCTCTCCATACAACATCATTTGTACCTTTCTTTCATTATGTATATTTGTGTCAATGTTGTTGAAAATCCCGTTTCGGAGCAAATATACTTATGATTTTGCATTAATGATAAGATAAATATCTCAGTGAAAAATGAAGTGCTTTTGTACTTTAATTTTCCAAGAGTTATTTCTTAAAATGTTCCCTTCTCCGTACCTTAACATAAAATTTATGCTTCATCAACATTACATATTAATATTAGTACTCCCAAGTCCCACCCCTTCACCAGAAATGCAATTATATGCCAATGGCACAAGAATTAATGTAGAAGGTTTGATTACCAAAATACCCCTCACTTTTACACATAAACCACCCACCACAACCCTCCTTCCCTCCCTCCCCACCCATTTTATGGTTTTATTTTTTCCATTGAAGGAAATAGTGCAATTCCATGAATTAGCCAAATAAGGAACCCAGTGCTCTTCCAAAGAATGRGAGGGAGCATTAAATTAGTGTTTTGATTTTGAAACATAAAAGATTGTAACATATTCAAACACTGTAGTTATGTTTTTTTAGTTAGCTTGTAAGATTTTACCATGTCTAGTTGATCATAGTCACTTTATTGACCTAAAGTAGAATTCAATTCCAACAACATTGATGGGAGTCACACTAGACTTTAATATATATCMTCTCTWATCAAAAAGAGATAATATCATGGAAAAATGAAGAGGACACAGAAGGCATACTGATATCTTTTCTGCAATCTCTTCCCTCTCTGCTTCTGACTTGTTATGGAATGACTTGCCTTCAATCAGATTTGGTTCACTAGCATCAGCATCCGAAACTAGGATGCCACATTCAAGAGCAATGGCTTTTGCAGTCTGAAGATTATCACCAGTAACCATACGAACCTGAAGCATTTAAGTTCCGTCCTCAGGTATTTGAAAAATGAAGAGTCCACTCGTATGCCATTTACTTTTAGCTAGGGAACAAGTATGAAGAGTTCTAAATAAAACAAAGATAGTTAATTACAAACTTCGCATTTGAAACTCCAGAACACCACCCAGCCCTGCTACTCTTATTCCCAGCAATGTCGATTATTAGAAAAAGATTTAACATCGAAATTTTCTTATAGCATAAGACAAGGAATATCAGTAGAGTTGTATCCCAAACGAATATAGAAATGTATATATGTGATAAAAACTTCAGTATGAGAAAGCCAATCTAATTCTACAACATATTAGCATCCCCAAAGATTTCCATGCCTGTAAAAGAGAGATAAAACGATAGAAGTCTAAAAAAAGCTATTACTTGAAATAAAATAAATAAAATACTACAAACCTACAGTTTGAACTTTGGTAATCTCGCAAAACTATCTAAGTCTCCAAATAGAAGCTATCCCAACTAAGAATATCACATACCTTGACACCCGCAGCCCTGCATAATTCAACCGAATCTCTGACTCCTGGACGACAAGGATCCTACAGGTGAAATAATTAGAAATTAAAAGAGGTAGTAGCCAACAGAAACACAGCGATTCTCTAAGAGACAAAATGCATTACACTGAGGGAACCCAACTCATAAATACACTGGCAAAAGAGAAAGAAGTTAAAGCTTCTTAACCCTGAATTGGAATACCTTTATACCAACAATAGCAAGCAGAATCAACTCATCATCTGGCATTACCCACTGAGCTCGTCGCTCTTCATCTGAAGGCACTTTATCTACGTCATATGGTCGATAAGCGATGGCAACACAACGAAGACTCTGAACAGCCATTTGCTCAATAGCCTTCTTAAAGAAAGATACCTTCACAAAAAAGATACACATTTAAAGGCATTTTGTCTACGTCATATTCCTTTTGTTCAATTTGTTTATCGGTCTTCGGATTTAGGTTATTTGTTGTTTGGTTTGGTTGTATTTTTACTCTTCCTAGTTTGGGACTCTACCCTCTGTAGAACCAATGTACATAAATAAAATTATTGGGAAAAAAAATTATTCAAACTTGAAAATAAGATTCCTCTTCTTTACAGGGCAGCACATCCTCTAAATATCTTTAGACGGAGGAGTTACTATGGTCCAGTAGGCCAGCTAAGCCACTGGACAGCCGGAATTTTCATCGACATCCCTGTTTAATACTCCCTCTATTTTTCTATTTTCATCCCATTTCTTTTTGCACAACTATTAAGAAAAGGGAATAAACAATGTTAAAGTAATGATAGATTTGCAAGTGGACTTTGATTAAAAAATTAAAATGGATTAAACAATGAAAAAGCAATGGAAATATTGTAAATACACAAGTGGGGGAAGGACTATATAGTCAATTGGATGGCCAAATAAGGAAAGATGAGAAATGGGAAGAAAAGAAATAATTTGCCAAAAAGGGGAAATGGGAAGAAAATAGATAAATGGAGGGAGTATTTGTTTTATTAAGGCTTTGTAATCATCATACTACAGTTCTTGTCAGAGGGCCCAGTGGGAAAATATGGGCTATGAAGCTAGAGAGTTTTAACAAAGTTTAAGCTGCACACCTTATCCTCGTCCAGAGAAGCCACATGGTCAGTTTCATCCATGTAACTTGTGCATGAAGCCAAGACAATTTCGGCAGCTCCCTTCCAATGTATATGAACTTCAGAACCAGGCTGCAAATATTCGGTTAAACAATAGAAGCTTCAGTTCATACACAAACGATCTAGAATCAAAAATCTACTATCAGTACCTTGTACACAAAGTCCCAAAATCTATTTAAGATAACAACAAACCCAAGAAGGATGGTAAGACTTGGACATTAGCAAGTAATGGAAATACTTCTGTCATCCAAGGATACAAGTAATTTTGATCTAGAATTTATAACTCAATAGTAACATTTTTCACATCCCCCAAACATAATTTGAGAAAATGTAAATATTCCTATTGGAATGGAGGGAATATAAAGAGAGCAGCCTATAAATATTTCGACAAATTACACAGCTCAAACTTGGAAAACACGCTTTCTTGTTCTTTTGAATTGCCCTTATTTGGGCACAAAGAACTAGGAGAGAGTATCTGGACAATCATATTTCCCTCCACTAGCACCCACTAAGCACCACCCCACAAGCAAACCCTTCGAATTCCCGTCAAGGAACGCCGGCACTGACACCGGTCGTCCAGCAACTAGAAAATGAGCCAAACCTCCCTCATATCTTCTCCCCTCCCTCTCTCAAACCCTGATTCAACGTCGCATCTATCTGATTTCACCTCCTTAACTCCTGCCACCGGTCTTCGAGTAATCAGACGACGCCGTCGTACCAAAAACTCCCCCACTTGCGACCCTAAGAACTCCCTTTCAATATCAACACTACTCAGATCCAAAAATCAACCTCATCACCAACTCTCAGCCCTCCTTTGACTTTTCTCTCCTTCAGCGCCATCAAAACTACTCGCTACCCAGATCTCGCATGGTGATGACCACAGCAACTGAAATGGAGCCTCACCAACCTCCGCAAGGACAAATACGGCAGCAGACCATTTTTCCTTGACAAATTGCCATCAAGAGTCTCACCACAGTAAGGTTTCGACATCCTTCCTCTGTTCTTTTCTTCTCCTCCTCTCCTATCATCTTGCATCTACAACAATGGTTTGGATGTAGGCAATGTTGTTGGAGAATGGTGGTAGTAAGGTGGGGCAGTTGGTGGTTGGTGGTGGTGTTAGTCAGCCATGACTGGGTTGACCATGTTAGATGGGTGGGATATTTGGGTTAATGTGGCTAACTGGTGATAAATGAGGGTATTGACGTCTAATTAGTTGGATCATACAAGTTAACAAGAGCAAAATTAACAGTTTATATCTAAAGAGTTGCCAAATTCAGAAACCGGGCAACTTCAGTCAATAGGCCGAGAAATATGGGATAATTCAAAAAAAAAAAAAAAAATAGGAGGAAGGGGTTTTTAATTGGGGATTTAGGTTGTTATTTTCCACTTTTGATGAGCAAGAACCCAGGACAGAATAAAAGACAGTGCTGTTCATCTGAACCAAGATTTTGAGACTTACAGTTTCAACTGCAACACCTCCACGTTTTTTCTCAGAGTTGAAGGGAAATGCATGGATAATTGTTGACTGAGATCTTATTACATCGAAGTTCATTCCAAGCTACAACATTAAAAAGAATCCATCAAACAAAGGAAAAAACTATCTACCATAATTAGCTATTAAATCAATGGTTACCAGAGTAATATGAAAAGTACCTTCAAAGCCCATGAGAGGATGGCCTTTTCAGTTGGTGACCCAGAGATCTCCACATCTCCACCGCCCTGTAGAAACATAAAACAAATAAACCGTGTATTAGAAGATTCAATTTCACATCAACGGACATGGATACACACATTCTGAATTCTCGTTAATATGACTCGGCTTTCATAAACCACGGATTAGAAGGTTCGGCTAAAAGATGGATTGTCATACAAAACCGCAATTGCGAGGTACAAAAACAATGAAGAAGTGATAATACAAAAAGACAAGATAATAAACGAAGCAAGATACGCAAAAAGGGTGTAAGAAGAGATGAAAAGGAAAAGAGAAAATTGAGGAAAATGCTTTCAAAGAAAGTTGACAAAAAAAATTATCGGAGAAGTATAATAAAGGGAAAATAGAGAACGGGAATCGGGAACGATAACAAAGAAAAGTCACGTGTAAACGAGAATAAAAAAGGTGTGCAAATTTTTTAAAAAAAAAAAAAGAAAAAAGAAAAAAAAAAGAATAATAAAAAGGATCGTATGAGAAAAAAGATAAAGTCAAAGCTGTCAAACAACATCATCAGTAAGTAGTCAATGGATATAGAGAAATGCAACATCTAGGAAGAGGGTCTGCACTTTAAAATTTAAAGTAAAGCAGTTCTCATGAACAAAATTTAACTAAAAATTACTGGATATGTGTTTTGTAGAAGATCAAGGCCATTCGATTACTAAACTAACCTCTGAAATAAAGATACTGCCAGTTGTGTTCTGAGCAATCCCCTCAATGAGCAGAGTACACACCATAGGAGATAGACTTGAAGCATCATTAGGTGGATCAACTTTCTTACCGCTTGCATAAGCCTCGACAACAGTCATCTGTCGGTAGTCAAAAAGAAATTATTCTACAATTGTAAGACGAATTGGAGAAAAAATTCTACAAACAAGCAGACTTGCACAATCGCACTATAGAAAGACTGTGGAGCAACAAGCACAAGCAGATATCAGATCAATGAAGTAAAAATTACCCCACAGACTATTATAGAAACTCATCCAGTCATATTTTAACTAGTTACCCTTACCCAAAACAATAAACATAAATCAGAACAACTTTCTAACCAATCAAAAAATTAGGTCAATCCAATTGTTTAGTATCCTCATCACATCAAGGATAACATGCAAAAGCAAATTTCACAGCTAGAAATTTTTAACAGAAGCGCTTGCCTGATTCAAAGTCAAAGTTCCAGTCTTGTCACTGCATATAGTAGTGGCAGAACCCATCGTCTCACATGCCGAAAGCCTCCTCACCTATTGTTAAACATATTACTAAAATAACATTTTGACATAACAAGAAATTAGATTTTGTAAAGCGTGAGATACAAACCAGAGCCTTGTCCCTCATCATTTTTCTCATTGAGTAAGCAAGCCTGCAAATGTAATAAAGAAATGAATCAGAGATGCCAGGGATAGAGAGGGAGAGGGAGAGGGAGAGGGAGAGGGCAAGGGGAAGTCACAATCAGCAGATGCAACACTACCACAACTGCAATTAGCATGAAGTGATCTAGAGAACTATTAAACTACGTGATATTGATCTAAAGCAGAACATTCTGGTCTTCTACATTACAACGAGCTGAAATTTTGCTTCTATTACAGATATATTGAAGGTATTTCCATACGTCTAATGGAGCCAAAGACTCATTACTCTTTGGTTCTGGATCATGATGGAATAAATCAAAATGGCTCACTAAAGTGGTTGTGCGTCTTTCTCTTGTAAAGTAGCGTCCTTTGACGCAGTTCTAGACGCGATTTTCATCTTGAGTTATTCGGAAACAGCCTGCATGTGTTGCTAAGACAAGGCTAAGGATGCGTACATCCAACCCACACCCTTACCCCGCAATTTGCGGGATCCTTTGAGGCACTGGGGTAATCTTGTTGTACAGAGATATTGAAGGTGCGAAATAGGTAATTTACATATGCATGCAAGAAAAGGGCTTTGATTATGGATAATAGGGAAAATCTACATATTTCTCCAATAAATTAAAGCTGTGTTTTCTTTGGTCAAATGGTTTACTTAACAGCATACCCCCAAAAAATATATTGCATCAGACAGATTCAGGAATCATATATTCATAACCCATAAGTTCAACACCGGCAACCCTTTAAGTCAATTTCCTCTCTCTAAATACGTTAACAAGTATATCTTAGGAAAAAAAACAAGGTGGCAAACACCAGCCACCTATGTTGCTCAGACTCTTCACTATTACCTTGCGTCCCGTGTTCGACAGTAGACACCCGGACAATGATAGGACACTCAGACACTTCATTTTAGACCAGAAACATGAAACTTTTTCATAAAAAGACAAATCCAACGCTTGGGCACATCAAATCCGAGCAACATAGCCCACCACAAGGCCAATTAATCAAAGAGACCATTAATATGAAAAGAGGATCATACACCGTGAACTAAAAGGGTTCGAATACATACGTTAAGGTGACAGCTAAGGGAAGACCTTCAGGAACAGCAACCACTACAATAGTCACCTGAAATGTCAAAAGGTTGTAATTTGCACAAGAAACACAGAATTTTCATGGAATAGAAAATAATTACAAGAATTGAACATACAGCAACAGTGACGATCTTGATAACTCCATCTATCGCGTGACTAAAGCTTGTCTTTCCTGCCTTGAATCGTGGCATTGCAACAGTTTCTTTAGTGTGTCCAGTGAAGTACCTAAACCAACAGTGTTATATTTTTTAACTGAAAACCAATCATATAATGCATAGAAATAGTATACACACTAAAGGAGAATTGAATTACCTTGTAAGAAGAACAACTAAAACAACAAATGCCACAGATAACCCCGCTATTCCAATGAAGGTCGCTAGACCATTCAGACGAACCTAGACAAATGCAAAAATAATCAAAGCCACAGAACCAGATGAATCCACCATAATCATTAGGAAGCCCCAGAAATATAAAGAACACAACTCACCTGCAAAGGAGTTTCTTCACCAGTATCTTCTGAAATACTGGCCATAAGCATACCCCATTCAGTGTTTACACCAACACTAGTTACCTGAAGCAAGAAATACAAACATTTTTATTTAAGAGCCTCAGAATACAGAAAAGAAGAGATGGAAAACGAGGAGCTAAGTTCCTAAAGTTGAAACTCTTATGGGAAAACAAAAATTATACTCCTTTCTCTACAAAGTGTTCTTCCCATTTATATTGGGCACACTTCGTGCAAAAACAAGAAAAAAAAAAGGCTGAAGAATAATAACAAATGTGATTGGGGATTAACTTAAACTGGTTAAATTAAAATACCATCTCCAAAGGCACCTATAATTACAGCCACCATCAGATCACCGCCGCCGCCACTCTGGTACTGTGGTACCTCAACAGACGACTTTATTAGTTTGCAGAAACACCATCATGGTAGAAAGTTTCTGACATATACTTTAGTGGTGCTATTTTTACATAGATTTTGGTTGGTTGAAATCTAATAAATATAAGTTGAGACTAGACTTATTGTTGGAAGAGTGATTGAGGGATATGTGAGTTGAATTCGTAATAAAGGGGATAATGTGTGGGAGTCGAGAGGGAGGAGGTGGGGTTGTCGCGGGAGGTTGTGACGAGAAAAGATGGTGGAGGGAAGAGTCTCGAGTATGGAGGAGTTGATGGTTGGTGGGTGACCCTGCTCGCTCGGTGGTCCATATGGTGGAAATGACGCAAGCAAGGAGGTACTATTAGGCATCTAGTAGCGAGGTGCAACTAGTGCGGAAAATAGCCGAAGGTGGTGGATGGCTAATGATGGATGAGAGAGGACTGAGGAAAGTCTTGATGGAATGATGGGTGGAAGATAGTGGTTATATTTATTAATTGTGTTAGAATAACAGTGTACTGGTTAGGGTTATGGTTTAATATCTTTAGTTAGAAGAACATCCACCATTTGTGGTAAATAAGTTGTTTTATTAGGATGACTTTGTAATCCACCAAAAAAAATACATACCTTATTAGGAAAAAAAAGAAAAAAAAAATGAAAATTAAGATAATTGGGAAGAGCATCGTGAAATCACTAAATAGGGAAAATGGGAAGAATACTGTGAAAGGAGGAAGTAGTAGTTTTCAAAGAATGGACCACTTAAATTTGAAAGTGCAAATTGTGCAATGATCCGCAAAAACTTGTTTCTTGCTTATGCCATACCAAATGGAAAATCCCCAACAAAAGACATGTTTAGGAGGAGAGGTTTATTTGTTGGGGAATGTTCTTTATGTGCCTATGGATCATCTTTTGCCCTTCAGTCTTGTCAATGTGGCACCCATCCTTATAATATTGTCGGCTTGGGCTCCATTCAACCTTACAAGGCTAAATATATTATTTCAACTAGGAAAAAAAAAAAAAAAAAAAAAAAAAAAGGAGTAGATTGGCGAAGTATGGAAAATGGTTGTTTCGGCTCTTTTGTGGTGTACTTGGATCGAACGGAATCATAGTAACTTTTTGGGCATTGCCTCTACTTATCAACAATTTCAATTCTGCTTTTAAGGTTATTGTATAGTTGAAGTCAAGTGCGCCATCCTCACGGGAATTTAATTTTTGTTCTATTCATGGATAAGATCACTTATGATATCTCAAAACTGTACATGTGCAGCAGGGCGGCATCTTCTTGGTCACTTGGTCTCTCTTTGTACACATGTTATAGTATTATTTATCTAGATGAATAATGGGCCATGCTGTTTAAGTAACGAAGAGATAGTTAACTAGTTCCTGAACTATTGATTACTCTGACAACGGTAAAATGCATCGCATCATTCAAATCGACAAATCATAATCCCGTCTGGTCAATCACTGGCCAAGCCTTTTCACAAGTATAGAGAGCACTAGCTCGGACTGACAGCTAGAGTTTTCCTCGGATTCTGTTGGGCAACAATTTTTATTCGAGTATACATGGCAGAATTATAGAACAATTATGACCAATATTGAAACAAGTCTCAAAAGAATTCAAGGTGAACTAGTAAGACCCATAGAAGCAAACATGGGAAACTGAGAAGGGAATATAAGTTAAAGTTAAGGAATGAACTCAAACATATCTTTTTCAAAATTAATTCTGAACTTTCCTCTCAAACATGACACTGAATCACATAAACGAGATCTCAACTCAAAAAAGAACTGTCACGGTAGAGGAGTAGAGCACTATTTCTATTTTTTTTAAAACATAAAACAGCTTGAACTGCTTAGAGCTAGAAATATTACCAGCATAGTTCCGTAGCCGTCTGCTACTTTACAACCCGACATTAAGAAGGGTGCCTTGGGGTCTTTAGTAACCTGCAAAAATGCAGCTCAGAGTCAAACCACCCTCAGAAAAATGCTACAATTATCCAAAAGACTTGTATCACCATCGATGCTTACAATCTTGCTCTCTCCAGTCATACTTGACTCGTCAATTGCAAGAGCATGACCAGCTATTAGAACTCCGTCAGCAGGAACCTAAACATAATTAAAGCCAATAAGCATACACATGAAGCATATTAAAAATTGAGCAGAATGTTCGCACCATTGAGGTAATTCAAGCTAGAAGAAATAGATGAACTTCAAATCACCTGATCACCAATTTTTAAAGGTAGAACATCACCCACAACAATATCATAGATTGAAACCTCTGACCTTCTACCACCTCTGATCACCTGTACACATATACAAACAACATTTGATGTCAATTATAAGATGGAAGATGTTATTGCAACTGTTATAGCAAAGTAAAGGTTCTTGCATTTTATACATAAAACATACCTCCACATGTATGTTCCTTTTCTCCTCATTAAGATTTTGAAATTGTAGAGATTGTCTGTAATCACTAATGGCTACAAGATAGAAAAGAATACGAGCTGTAAGGTCTTTGTATGGATAGAAAATTACACAGCCTGACTAACTGCAACTACTACACTTGTTGGGGGAGGCTCAGAGGTGAAGAAGAGAAAACATTATTACACCAACAATATCTACAAAAAATTTAACACATTCTGCAGCCAAAATCAACAACCTGCGAGGAAGCACCTTTCAAACCAGGAAGCAGAGAAGTTTCCTTAACAAGGTAACAAAGTGAAAAATCTGAGGCAGCCGGTGGAGAACTACAGTAAAGAGATGCAATTTTTTGCCAAATTCATTCCGGCAGTCAAACACTCTGTCAGTCCCAAATAATATTGATCACAAACGCATTTTCGCTAGTCCTAAAATGATGATCACTTTCAATACTAGTTGATCAAAATGGATTATCATAATATCCTTGATTACAGGGTGAATGAATATCAGGTATATCTGCAATAAAATAACATCACCCTGATTCAAACAGTGAGGTAGAAGGGGATAAATGTATGCAGTGTAAGGTTCTGCCCAGTGTTCTGAAAATGTGTTAGGGCACCTTTTTATTGTTTTAATCTAATACTTTTGGAGTTTTGATCGTTTGAGCAGTCAAAACAATTGGAAGGACTGTTCCCGTAGCTAACAAGTAAAGCCATCTCACAATCACAACCATAAGTCCGCAATGACGGTTCTTAATAGTGAGAACCCAGAGGAGCCGCTCAATCAGTGAAATCCTGGTCTGGTCAACTGTATTAATCCACTCCTCTAACAATTGGTCTCTTGTGACTCTATTTTGTGCTCAATTGTGTAAAACGGGTTCAAAAACAAAATAAAATAACCCTATTAATTTATATGGAAAACAGAAACTGAATACAGAGATTATACACAAACTCTAATGTAAGGAAGCCTTACACAAGAATTTTTGCTTCTTCAATGAGACAAAAGGTGCACTCAGGTTTTCTTGACAGAACCAATATATTAATCAGGAGAAGACATAATACCATGAGCACCGTAACAACTAACAAGGATCCTAAAACAGAATATACATGGGCAACACCCGTAATAGAATAATAGTCTCTCAGCAGTAAACCACACACTGCAATAAAAAGGTAATTCCAACGATGCATTAGGATATCCAAAGTCAAGAATACCTGTCACAAATATAACAAGGATGACAGCAAAGAGAATGCTTCCACCATCGTACCATCCTTCTTTAATACCCTAAAGTAGATCAAAAATATTCATTAGGGAAAAAACAACTCCGGGGGAAAAAAAACATAATTAAACTAGCCACCGGAAGATAGAGATAATGAGAAAATCAATGAAGTTGGCTAGCTAAGACATAGAAATATTTCCAAAAGCAGTACAGAAGAATAATATTTCCCACTGTCCTCCCCCAACTCACCTCTGATTTTATGCCAAGAGCTAATGATGCTACAGCAGCAACCATCAATATGACAAGAGTCAAGTCTTGACATGCCTCCCACAGGAACCGCTAATGACAGAAAATGCAAAAAATCAATCAGAAAAGGATTCAAGATGCTCACAGCTAAAATTTGTAATGAAATCCTTTCAAATTTAAGTTCTCTGGATCAAGAAATAGTACCCAGAAACTTCGCCCTTTCTTCTGGGGATATGTGTTTGATCCAAAAACATTTTTTCTCTCCAGCAACTCTTCTTCATTCCCAGATATCCCCTTCTCCAAGTTAGATTTCAGCTTTTCTGCTAATCCAGCTACCTAGATCACATTCAAATAAAGGAAAAGGAACTCAGATACTAATCAAGCAGATACTATGATAGTCTCTTAATGAGATATAAGTAATACCAGAAGAACAATTATACTGGTACTGACTTACCGCACCAAATTGCTGAAGAGCAGATAGATCATGTTCTTTTGACATAGCCGCAAGTTCCTCTTGCGAGATTTTATAGTCACCAGGTGGAACATCAGGATACTCTTGTGACACTAAAAAGCAAGAGAAGAAAGATGAAGATTATAGTAAAAACTAGGACAAAGTAGCATATGCCAACTAACTAACACAGCAACCGGGGGCAATTGGAGAAAATATTTTGCTTTCAAAGTAAGAACAACAATCAGCACAATGATGATCTTTAGATGTGTGATTGTTCAAATCTATGAAATTAGAATGACAAGAGAATGTTACCCTTAGCTCGCTCTGCAGCTTCTTTGAAAAGATTTGCTGCCTAAAAAGCAGAAAACCCGAAATAAGAACTAGTTTACAAGGCTCAATATGAATGAAAAGCCGAAAGGGGTCCAAAAGTTTGACAACATACTCGTACAACTTGCGCATGTGTTCGAATCTTCCTTATGATTTCTTTCTTCTCTTCCTCCTTTTTCAAGTCCAATGTATATCGGAATCTCCGAGAAGCATTCAAAACAAGTGCTGCTTGCTGGAGTATAGATTTAATCAGCTCATGCACACGAAATAAATAATGTTGCACATAACTATTTTGAAGTTATTGCTTGGATAAGAACCATACGAGGCATAAAGAGGGTAGGAATTGTGGAGATAGACAGCAGAAATATTGCGTAATATTTAGAGTTTAAGTTTGTCAGGCTTAGAGACAAGGATGATCGCCTTAGATATGAAGGTTGTCCGACAATTTCGCCATTTTAGTTATTTAGGGTCTACTATCCATAATGATATAACAAAGGACAATGATTCAAACAAAAGAGAGTCACTTGGTTTCCATGTGATCTCCTCATGCCCTATAAATTGAAGGGACGATTAGGCCTTCAATATAAGTTGAGCAGTTTGTTATGGGTCGTAAACAATGTCGCTTTCAAATAATAAATCCTACTGAGATGTGTTTGCTTCGGTGAACATATGAGGAGCGAAGGAATGAGGTGATTGGAAAACAGGAGCTGCAACAACTAATTAAAAAATAAGATGAGGGGGAATCATCTAGGGTCATTTGGTCATTTAAAACAAAATAAGACGAGTTGTAGGAGCTCAACAGTAATTTTGTTGTGAATTTTTACATTTTTTTAGTTTATTTCCCAAACCAGAATGATTATGTGGTTTTCGGTATGTCCATTTTTCATTGTTCCCACCTCACATCCCATAATGACTCCACAATCGAGTTCACATACATAAGCTGACCCCAAAACCTTCCAACAATTATGTGTCAAACTCAGTTTCACCGCGGATTTGGAAAGCCATGGTAGTGAATACCGCCTAAAAATACCACTACTGTAACTTTGAATAACATGACAACAATAAAGAGGCGCACATCTGCATAATATTATGACCAATAAATCTAAAAAAAAGAAAAAAAAGAAAAAAGAGGTAGGAAGACGAAGATACCCTCCAGCGTTTAAGGCGTTCAAGAGGAGCATTCTTGGTAGAAGGGATATCAAAAGGGCTAGAAACGTGATTATCATCATCAATATCAGCAGAACGACTAGCACCGACCTCGACATCAAATCTCCGGCGATACGGAGATCCTTTGAACTCATCCACCATTTTTGTTCAACTGTGTTTTCGCAGGAGAGATGTCACCCAACTTTATACTCAACTAAAATAATAATAATATGCTTTACTTACTTCCTTACTACTACAACTGCCTCTCCAATATTATTAGGGTTTATTATTAGTAGTAGTAGTAGTAGAAGCCAGATTTCATTCAAATTTAAACTAGCAAATAAAATAAATTTAGGAATATATTCGGATATTATAATACTCCGTATTGATTAAGAAGCATATTATTATTATTATTATTATTATTATATTTATTATTATTATTTATATTTATTATTATTATCATGGAAAAAAGTAAGTATATTATTATTAAACTAAGACACAGGAAATTAATGGGAATAATTCACTTTTATTTTTGTTTTTTACTTTATCGTCTTCCATAATACAAGTACATACCTTATTGATGAGTGTGAGTGTCTGTGTGTGTTTTTCCGAAAAAAGGTACACTACTACAGTTGTTCAACGAAGTTTCCTGGAAATTGACATCTTTTTCTTTTTCTTTTTCTTTTCTTTTTTTTCTTTAATGAATTTTTAGAGGAGAAATTACGGTTTTGCCTACTTTGTAGGAATGGAGTGCCTTCTAAGTTTTTCTGAATACGAGTAAATGTCGTTTTAGTTCCGGGTAATAAGATAAGAATATTGGAGTAAACGGCAGGTAAAAAGTTGAAAAGGATACAAACTAAACTTGACTAGATTAAAGTCTATTTCTTTTTAGAAACCGCTCAAGTGTAAATGTGTAATGTCAAATAATTATGCGTGTATGTTACTCATTTACTCCACAAAAGAATTTGGTCAATAACAAGACTATATACAATTAGCTAGTTGTATTATAAGTGATTTTATAGAACTTGAGCGGGTTTAATCGTGAGACATGTGTTTCTTTCGCTTTCATCCTTAATTCACATAAATGTGAACTTGAGATGGAATTTTTCCTTATAAACAAACCTAATACAAGTTTAAATCTACATAATATAGACTTACCCATGGGTATTAGTTATTTGATTATGTATCTCGCCGAGTTTGGCCTGACTTACATACCTTAGCTACGTAGTTAGTGTTCATTAGATACTTCATCCGTCCCGGTCAATTGTTGTGATACAACTTAGACAACAATTGACTGAGACACCCCAAAATGAAATACGACAACAAATAACCGGGACGGGGGAGAGTATTTTTTATTAAAGTGATACAACTTAGCCCTATGATTTAATAACCTGGCATGATTCGGCCCATTTAACAAAGAATTCATGTTGAGTCAAACCTAACGCTAACAATTTATTTTTCCCCTAACTCAACCAAACTTGTTTAACCAATTCAACTAAAAAGAAACAAGTTTACATTCAACCCGTATCACATGTTAATTTCATTGAATCGTTATTAGAAACAAAAAGACATCGAAATTAACATCAAACTTACGACAAGTAGCGACTTAGAAAATATTACGTGTATTTTTACCGTTGCTAATTGTTACTACTTGAGTATAATCAATTTTTTATCCTCCAATGTTTATAAAATGTACCATCATTTTTTACTTTGATGGTTATAAGTTGATGTATATAATTCAATACCTAGTATTAGGCTCCGTTTGGCAGCGCAAATCAGGTAATCAGGTACCTGATTTGGCTCAAGTAGCTTTTTTGCCAAAAGAATCAAGTACCTTGTTTTTTTTAGAGTGTTTGGCAACTACCTTTTTTTACCAAAAAAGATACCTGAAATAAAATGCTACTTCATGTAGCATTTGGAAAATCAGGTACCTGATTATTTTTTATCTACCAGTTTTACCCCTTGTTTTTTTAATGCGTCAAATAAAACATCATTCATCAATATTTTCCCAATTAACAAATTGCCGTCAAACAAAATTTTCAATACAGTTCACCCAAAAAAATCAAAATTCGTCAATAGAGAATCATATTGCTCCACACTTGCTTCTACGAATAGCGCCATAGAGGTATCTTACCTTCTTTCTTATTCATTAATAGAGAACTAATTTTGTATCCGTAGAATACATTTTTTGGTGACATATTGTTTTGTTTTTTTTTCTTTTACCTAATTGTGATATGTTAATTATTGTTCACATTCTCTTTAAAACATTATGACTTTATTACTAATAACGCCAACGACAATAACACAAGAATAATAGCAAAAACATAAACGATAGCAATAATAACCATGCCCTTTTACGTCATTTGATCAAATATCAGCTACCTTTTCAGCTAGTTTCCAAACACTTTTAATAAAAATCAGCTACCTTATCAGCTCCCAATTTTCAGCTACCTTATCAGCTACCTTTTCAGATTTCAGGTAACTTTTCAGGTTGCAGGTACCTTTTCAGGTTTCAGGTACCTTTTCAGCTAGTTTTGTCAAACGGAGCCTTACTACCTCATCTAACTCCACTGACCCTAACCTAGATATCTCATTAGAAATAAAAAAAAAAAATTATCGCAAGAAATAATTAATCAAATATAAAGTTATTAACCATAAACAATGATAATTTAGTAATCATTACAAATCAAAATTACAAATTCTAATAATTATACTTTGCATCTAATCACTTAATTTTGATTATTGAACGTAACATAGTCACACTACGCTAAGTCGTTAAGAGTAACTCCAGTGGTCGCATTTAGAGGCAATTATTAAAAATTATCAAGCGGTATGTCCACGACTAGAATCGATAACTAAGGCATCGCTTGCAAGCGATTGTAGCTTCACCAAGCTAGCTAGCTTGATTCCGTAATACATCTACAATGGTTAGCTACAATACCTTGTAGCTTATTCATTGTCAACATTTCAAACTACATTGCTTGTTAACTACATATACTTCCAGTGGTGAGCAACAAACACATTGTACCTAGAAAGCTTTGTTGCTTTGGAAAATGACGTGGCAAGCAAGCTACAAGGTCTTCTAGTTTATGGTTGAGATTGCTCTTCATATCAACCTAATTTCATTGCACCTTATTTAAACATATATATAACTTATTCGTATTTTGTTTCTGATTTGTGTGGATCCAAATTACTTAAACTAGTGTTTGGAAACATGAAATTGATTTTATTTTCATGATTCAAGTGTAGAAATTAAAATGTTATAACACAATTCCAAATCTACTTTCATAAACTTGTTTGAAGATCACGTGAAACTCAACTTCGAATTTCAATTTCTCAATGATGTTAAACTTATGGAATTGTAATTAAAATTGAAATTTGATAGAGCGGGTCTTGGTCTAGATCATAATTACTTATCTTTTTTCAATTTTTTATTAGAAAAGAAAAAATATGACAGAAAATATATAAAACAGGGAAAAAATTATAACATCCCCCATTTATACAACAACTTTAAGCAAGACATTCCCAAATAAATAAAGGTGTTACCATCTCGAATACCCGAGGTAGTAAATATCATAAGACAAATAATGAAAGGCACTTTAAAACTTTGTTACATTAGTATAACTGGTCTTCCCTAAACTGTTTTACAAATTCCAAACCAAAACCGAAAGGTAAACTATTATAACGGAAGTCTTATTAATAACTGAATGTAAACTATTCCAACTAAGTGATTAACTCTATCCATGCTACTCGGTCTCTCCAAGTGTCACACTCCAAAACCCGGACACCACCCACGGTACATCACAGAATCACGCACCTGCAAGACTCACTACTCCCCATTTGCCGGAAATATCAAATGGACATTGTAGAGTTGAAAAGGGTTTTGACACAAAAAGGCATAGAGTCAACCAACGATTGAGTAGGGACTAAGCAAACAACATAAGTAAAGAAAGTAGTGTTAGCACGATAACAATAAGTCCAGCGTAATATACAACGATCACAAGTTATGATAGAACTCATACATCCAACAATCCAAAATATACTCCAATCACATCAACTCCTCCAAACTCTGTCTTAACGCTTCCTCACTTCCGAATGTGCACATCTCCCTAATAGTAAGCCTACTAGGGAAGAGACTCTAAGGGGCGCCCAATGATCAACTGATACCAAAGGACTAGCGGTTGCTCGGACTGGTCATGATACTCTCCTTACATTGAGTCCCGGTATGACCTATATTTCCACTCTTTATGCGATATTTAAAGATTTCTTCATATCCAAATTGGATCCAGAGAAGATACCCACCCACCCATGGCCAAGAAAAACCCCGGCATCAACGGCTCATTCAATTTAACACACACTTTCAACCTAAAATAATCATTAGTTGGGACAACTTTGAAAGGTTCAACCTGATAGTGGTGACTAATCAACTTACCTGCCACCCGAGCAACATGCGTTGTAAGATACTTAAACGGAAGCCCACAAACTCACACCTTCAACTCAGCATATGGGAATCTCTGCGTCCTTGGCACAATGTCAGGGTACCAGCGTGCAAAGATCATCAAAGCCCCATCATATTGGCAGTACTCCTTCTTAATAACCCTTCAGAGTCATCAACTAACATTCTCACAATGCAGAACATATATTTCCCCCATGCGATACGCCGTCACACGACCTCTAGTACTCCATTTTTCACGGATAACTTCATTAACTTTATCCGCCTCAAACAAGCGGTAATTGATAAGTAATTTTTTAGTCGTATTTTACCCCGCGTTTATACCTTATTCCGACTCAATTTTGCGTGTTTAATTGATT
>VHZZ01004596.1:21357-36230 GCA_009801015.1 Silene noctiflora | reverse complement strand
GTTTTATAAATTGTTTTTTTGATCGGGAATCAACGACAAAATCCCGCATATCAGTAATCCACCGGAAAACGCAGGATACAGTTCCCCCAAAACTCCCAGGATCTCCCCATCTGAGCCGGGTCGATGTTGATAACACCTCCAGCACGGGAATATCTCCAGACATTCGCATGCAAAGGATTCATCGGATTGAAATTCGCATTCTGATGTGGCTGATGAAAAGCTTGATGATTGTAGAAATTATGATGAATATCCTAATCACCTTCAACATTTCCATTCCCAAAATGACCAAATTGAGCCTCAAACTCCATTGGATCAGGAAAAAATAATTGATTAGAAGATAAAATGTTTGTTTTTAAAGATCAAACTTGATTTGGATTAGAGAGATGTTTTGATGAGGAAAACCTAGTCATTTGAAAGAGTTTAAATAGCCCCTGGAAACTCTAAACAACACGCGAAATATACCAACGATCTGCCTTCCCCTAATCAATGAACTGGAGAAAACTAAACATATTGGGGGAGAATTATCGAGACCCCCAAAAGTAGCAGAACCCAATTGAGATACAAGATATGCAATGATTAGTTGATATTAGCAAGATTTAGACGAAAAGGCAGTTCATTTTTGCAAAAATTGAATTCTAGGGTTTTGTTTGCCCAGTAAGAATTAATGAAAGATAGACAATTTGTTGGGAAGGGGAAAAAAATAACACGTGCTCTCAAAAAAGAGAGAAAAATGTTCTCTCTAAAAGGTAGAGAGTAAAGTATTCATATTGTACCGTTAGATCAATGATTAATAATATGAAGTAGGAAACTTACAACAAGAAAAACTCAAACTTGGCTTGTTAGATTCAAATCCCCAAATCTATCTGAAGAACAAGGTAGTTTCTCTCTCTAGATTATGATATGAATTAAAATATGCAAAAGTGTTCTTAAGATTGGTTATCACAAGCTTATATAGGCTTAGGAGATAAAATAAGGGATGGTATATTAAAAGACAACTCATAGAAAAACCTACGCGAAACTTCCACAACTCCATACTCAGAAATTAAACGAGTGAGTGCCGCGTGTTGGTCGCGCGTGTGTCAAACCTCAGTCGCGCAAATTATCTTTTGCTACGGGTTTGCACTTTCAATTATGTTCGACAAATACACGCGACCTACCTTATTATATTCGACCATACCTCATGACACAACCAACCTTGACCCCCTGACTCGGGTTTGACCTTGATGACTTCCATTGACTTTGACTTAAAAAGATGGGTATTACAAAATCATTGAAAATACTAGTGAGGCGGAATCTAAGATGGTAACACAATTGAAAGGACTATTATGATTATGAATTTAAGAGCCCGAAGACTTTAAACTAGGTTGAAATTGCTAGAAATGACCCCAATTCTAGTTCAAAATTCTAAAGTTTCCTAAATACTTTATGTAATGTCACATGAAGGTTTTTGAAGTGGGGTACTCTATATTAACTGAGAGAGGTTCTTCAGTTTTATGACTTATATCAACAAAGTGCACTTTTTTTTGTTTTTTTGTTTTAAAAAAAATTCATGCTAACAAATTCACGTTAAGCTTGCTTGTTGGGGATAGTGTTACAATGAGTAACATCCTAGAAAAATTTTCAAGATGTATATGAGTGGTATCAAAATGCATATTGTCAAAAAATCATCTCAACCAAAAGTTTAAACCGACGGTTGGGGTACATATCAATTTTATACTCTAACACGCCCTTTCACAAGAATTCCCTTAGAGCTTGAAATGTGGATGCAACGACATACCTCCATTTACCTGGTGTTAATTTTCCACTTTAGAAATAAGGGTGGTGAGATTTGAACCCATGACCTTTTGGTCATACTAGCTCTGATACTATATGGTCGATCGACAATTTTCTTGGTCGATCGACTAATTTCGTTGAAGATTGAAGACTGGTTTGGTCGATCGACGGGAAACATAGTCCATCGACTATGTTAATTATTGCTAAAACTTTTTGGTCGATCGACTGGTTTCTGTATTAGGCCGGGTTGTTTAAGTTGTTAATCTTGGCCCATTAGTTGTTTAATTAAGAATTTTCTCCTCTTATTATTTAAGAGAGACTTAGAAAAAGAATTAGGTTGTCTTCATACACTACTTAAAGTTTTCTACGTTACTTTTACTCTCGTTTTGGATCTGGAAAACTTGTAACCTTTCTCCTTGCATTCGGTAATTAATTAACTTTCACTTCTTTTTGCGTCTTTCTTCCTCTTTCTTCTTGCCTTTTATTTATGTTTAATAGTTATTATCATTCATTCGCTATGGTTTATTCCGTTGTCGTTTTGATTAATTTTATTTCCATGAAGATGAATATGCGTAGCTAATTATCCTTAATAGGATTTATAGGAGCCATGGTTTTTAAGACGGTTTAGGTTAGGTTTTAGATTTTGTTTAAATATCATGTTTGAATTGTTAATCGTAGTTCTTAATTATTTAATTGGTTAAATGCATGTGATCTGTAATACCCGTAATTTTATAAGTTAAATGGCGTTTTATATTTTAGAAATTATTTTATAAGTTAATTGCGCATTGGGATTAATAGGATCTGAGACGGGTTATTAGTTACGGTTGAGAAAAGAAAAACGAAAAGAAAAATAGTGGAGTACTCGGTTGGACCAAGTGGCTTTAAGAACCCAATACTTAAGCACACAAATACACCATATACCATATACACCATATACTACAAACATACATTAAAAAAAAAAAAGAAAAAAAAAAGCTGAGAGAGAAAGGACGTACGACGGAAGAGGAAGAAAGGAAAAAGAAGTTTTTCGACCGGATTTGTGAGACAGTTTCTAGCTAGTTTTCATCCTAGTTCGTAAGTAAGATTATCCTTATCTCTTTTAATCAATTATTAGCATGGTTATTGTAGTTATTGGACCAATTTTCATAACCCTAGAAATTAATTTGGGGTTTTTTATTATAGTTTTTCGAGACGGTTTTATATTGCTTGACTGACCATGGATGAGGGTGTATTAGATGCTGGAACCGTGTGGGTTAGTTGCGCAATCTTTATACCGTCTTATACATGGTTTATACCGTCTTATGCCCCGTCTTAAGACCGTCTTATTCATGGGTCGTAAGGGTGTGTTTTTGTTTATTGTTACTGTAATTATCAGCAACGACCTTGACTGAGGTTGACAAGAAGGTGAGTGAAAGAGCCGGCGGGGATATAGTTGTAACTGCTGTTGTAGCATTAGTGTCATGAGTCCTTTCTTAGTATAAAAGATAAGGGGTTGACAATGAATCTCCGGCAAATGAAAATGGTTTCAGTCTTACTTCACCTAAGTTACTAGGATTCTTGAGCACAATTCCCGCGAAAAAAAGAATAATACAGTGATTGGCTCGCAATCCGTGATACGTAGTAAAAAGGGGCTGACCGTGTGACTTGGGGTGTTTGGATATAAGTTTGTGACGGATTTACTTAGTTAATTATGTATTGTAATTTATTTAGCTAGTTAGTAATTGTATGTTATTTGCTTTGTTTAGGTGACGGCTTTGTCGAGGAAGCTTTTTAGTATTGTTTGTTGAGCTCGGAATTTGCTAACGGTAGGCTAGCTACTCAAAACTTATTTGCGGGGTTTTCTTATGTGTATTGGTTGTCTTAAATGGTTGTTAACTGGTGTATGGTTATTGATAATTGGTGTTGCTCATAGCCATGTAATTAGTATGACTTGGTGGTTGTCTTATTGCTGTTATAAGAAATATTTGGCATCTATATTGTTCATATTATTGTGATGGCTCGATTTGGGAATTTGGCATTGGTACTATTTTGGCAACGTGGTTGAGAGATGAGATGTGATTGTATAGGCCAGGCACGAGGATGTGGAAGAGCTGTGGACCTTGGATGTATATGACATGCAGGGTGTGGTGTAAGGAGTTAGCCCTGGACCTGGCGTGGCTAGTCCACATGGTGTGGTTGAGCTTGGGCAGAGAGCTTTGGCAACAGACTACTTACGACTTATTTTTGAGACAGTGGCAGTGTGACTCTATATTTATTTTCGTTGTTTATATTGTATTATTTACATATTGTCGTTTTATTTTATTTAAGATTATGAGGTTGACTTGTTTGGGTGTTGTGTGTCTTAAATGTCTGTTTCCGTCATGTGAACAGATTAATACAGGTATAGTTGCTGGATGATTGCTTGAGATGGGACGAGTGCGCTGGAATCGTGTCATCACTTAGTTTTGATTTAAACATTTATTTACTAGAAACTTACTTATTTGGTTTGTAATAATTTAAACTAGTTCATTCCTTTGGTTGGCATGGTTTGGCCGAGAGATTGTTGTCCAATGCGGACATTTATTTGATCATTCTTTATTTAATTTAAAGTAACTTTTATTCGTAGTTTCTGTATTATTTACCTCAGGCAAGTGAGATGGTTACACCGTCTTTTATCCGTGATGTCTAGCCTAAGGCTCTTAGATAAGTGAGTGTGTTACATGATCAATTAATTGTGTTGGTAAACTCTGACCTAGATCAAAATATTAGAAAGAGCGAGACTTACTACGAACAATAAGATACCCTAATAAGAGCGAGAGCGTTTTAGGTGTATGTTAGGGTGAATAGCGGACTGACATGACCTTTTCACTACCCTTCAGACCGTAATTTGACCAATCCTTGACCCGTACCTCTAACCGTTTCTAGACCATGGTGAACCGACTATCTTAGTTATCTCTCCTTATTTGTTAGACTCGTTTCTTAGATCTCTTCCTCTTTCCTTCACTACTCTTAGTTTAGTAATCAAACAAAATAACCCCCGATTTTTACCAAGACGAACTTTAGTTGGCAAGTTGAACACCTTTTAGTCTCCCTATGGATACAATCCCGAATACCCTAGTTAAATTAGTTAGAGACCAGTTGGTTATCATTGGTAGGTATACGTTTAGCCTGCCAAATTTTGGTGTCGTTGCCAGGGAGACGGTGTTTATTCCATTTGTTTATTTTTAGTTTGTCTTTTTTCTCAGGGAACTTCAGTTCCTTGAGACCGTTCTTATTCTTTTCTTTTAGTATTTGTTTATGCCCAGGTCTCACAGGTCCGAGTTCGTACTATTCGACCCCGAACCATAAAAAACCCTACGTGCTAGACGAAACTTTTTGAGGGAAATCCGTCAGGCCGAAGACTTGAGTACGCTGGACTCCGTGTACGCTGAATATATTGCAGAAACCCAGTCCTTTGAAGAAGATATTTCTAATTTTGCTGATACTGATCTTCCACCACTAATCATGTCGAAGCTATCTAGCCACTCTGAGCCTACTCTTGAGTCCATTCCTAAATAATTAAAGTTGCCAACTATTGATAATGGAACCTTTGAAATTTGCCCTTCTTATATCAATATCGTGGAGGGAATCAATTTGGAGGCGTGGGAGGTGAAGATCCTGGCAAGCACATGGAGACATTCACCGACTATTGTTCAGCTATCCCACTTACTGTTGGGGTAACACAAGATAAGGTCAAGGAAACCATGTTTCCTTTCTCCTTAAGGAATGCTGCTCGCGAGTGGTACCGTGATCTGGATAAAGAATCCGCTGGCATAACAGATTGGATCACTTTAGCATTTGCTTTCTACCAAAGATACTACCCTTCACAGCGCATTAATGCTCTAAGGGGGCAGATTACTAGTTTCAAGCAAATCTCCAAATAAAGATCTGAATGAAGCACTGGTCAGGTTCAAGAAGCGTATTCGCTCCATTCCTAACCACGGGTTCAACCTTGGTTCCTTTGCAACCAATTCTACAATGGGTTATATGACGATAATATAGCCATTCTTGATGCTGCTGCAAATGGCCGATTCCAGAAGAACATTGATGATGATAAGGGTTGGAACATTATTAAGGAGATGGCCACTCATACCGCAGAGTATGGGGATCCGAGGGGAAGTGTGCGCGTTATTTCTGGTGATAATAGTGTCTTTGCTGCACAATTGGAAGCTATGAATGCCAGGTTCGATAAACTTGAATTTGGTCAAGCTTCAGGTGGTCATCAAATGGTTAATGATATGGTGCAATGGGAGGTTATGTGTGAGAGATGTGGAGAAGAGGGGCATAATGCAGTCGGTTGTATGACAGAGAAGGAGCATGTGCTTGCGTTTTAACACTACAAACAAGCTAAACCTTTCTCAAACTTTTATAACGAGAGAACTAGATAGAATCCCAACTTTTATTGGACGAGCAAAAATGTTTTGAATCCAACTCCTCCACCACCGCAACCACAAAAACAAGCCTATGTTCCACCACATCGGAACTCACAACAAGGGTTTCAAAAACCCCTATCATTCCCTCTGGCTCGGCAACGTACATCTCAGAATCCAGGAGAGATGGCAGAATTGAAGGGTATGCTGCAATCCCTTATGGTTCATGTTCAGAAGAGTGATCAACAAAAGGAAGCATCTATCAAGATGCTAGAAAATCAATTGGCGCAGTTGGCATCCAAACAATCTACTAGGCAACCGAGAGCTTTGCCGTCTCAACCAGACCAACCTCATGATACGACTAACGCAATCCATCTTCAAATTGGTCTTACTTATAATGGACCGGGGATGCCCCAACTGACTAACAATGACGTTATTGAGGAAGTAGATGTTGATGTGACAGAAAACCACGCTGACGAAGCTGCTACAACAAGTGAAAATGGTCGATCGACTAAAACCAATGGTCGATCGACCAAAAATGCTGATAAGAATATTATTCAAATTGTAAATGATCGATCGACAAGTGATAATAGTCGATCGACTACTGACTCTAGTCGATCGACAACTGTTGATGGTCGATCGACCGTTTTGCCAGGCGTGACAGCTGATATGTCACCTATTGCTGATGAGACGTATTCTACTATTGATAAAACATCAAATTTTGATAAAGGGAAGAAGAAAGCTACTGAGCCACCAACTGTAATCAAGGTTCCATTTTCAGGACGATAAAATAAGACAAAGGTTGAATAACATTTCGGTAAATTCATGGAGGTCGTCAAAAATCTTCAGGTAACTGTACCATTTACTGAGCTGATTACCCAGGTACCTTCTTACGCCAAATTCATGAAAGATATATTGACGTGTAAGCGAAATTTTAATGAAATGAAGACTATTGCTTTTACTGAAGAGTGTAGTGCAATCCTACAAAGCAAGTCTTCACCTAAATTGAAAGACCTGGGTAGTTTTTCCATTCCCTGTACTATAGGTACCCATGTGATTGATAAAGCCTTGTGCGATCTTGGTGCAAGTGTCAGTGTCATGCCCTATTCAGTTTGCGAGAAACTGAATATAGGGGACCTCAATGTACCAATGTGACTTTACAAATGGCTGACAGAACAATTAAACGCCCCCTAGGTGTTTTAGAAGATGTCCTGGTTAAAATAGGTAAATCTTTATACCTGTTGATTTCATTGTGCTAGATATGGCTGAGGATACCCAAATTCCTATTATTTTGGGTCGGACATTTTTGCATTCAGCTGGGGCTAACATTGATGTCGAGCACGGACGCTTGACTCTTGAGGTGGGGGATGATAAAGTGACTTTTAATCTAGCTAACACACATGCGAGACCTATGATAGAGGACACTTGTTATGCAATAGATATTGTTGATGAGTCAGTTTTTTATGTTTGGTCGGGTTCCCTGATTAGGGACCCATTGGAGGCTTTGATGGTTTTAGATGCTTGTGTAGATAACCCAAAGAACAATGGCGCTGTGTTGAAGATGCTAGAAGTTGCATTAGATGGCCGTGATCTCACGAATGCTGAAGGAGATATGGTAAGAAGGTTGGTAGATACTTCATATGCACACTTGAACTTAAACCACTTCCTTCCCATCTCAAGTATGTTTTCTTAGATGAATCAGAGCATAATGCAGTTATTGTTAGTGCTAAACGTGATGATGACCAACTTTATGCTTTGTTGGTTGTTCTTGAAAAGAATAGAAAAGCTTTGAGTTACAGTTTGGATGACCGTAAGGGAATCAGTCCAGACATTTATATGCACAAAATTGAGCTAGAAGAAGATCATAAGCCTTGCAGACAAGGTCAGCGTAAGTTGAACCCCAAAATGCAAGTTGTAGTTATGGTGGAAGTGATGAAGTTACTTGATGCAGATATCATTTATACTGTTGGCAACTCCAAATGGGTAAATCCGGTTTAGTTAGTCCCGAAGAAAAGAGGGACTACAGTGGTTAAGAATGATAAAGATGAATTAATACCTACTAGGGTTGTAACAGGTTGGCGGATGTGCATTGACTATAGACAATTAAATGCCGCCACTAAGAAAGATCACTTCCCCCTTCCTTTCATTGATCAAATGTTAGAAAGACTGGCCTCTTGATGAGTCATATTTATATACATTTATATGTCTCCTCATTAGTTTTTTTGATACGGTTTTCGTGCTAGAATACGTTATTTATATGTCATTTGTGCTAGAATGAGATACTTCCGCATTTTGGTATTTTAATGCAGACTTGGAGCATTTGCGGAACGTTTGGAAGATATTAGCACCGCGGAGAAGACTTGACGGAACACACGAAGCATGACACGAAAATCTAGAGGAATAAAGAAAGAGAAGATTGCACGAAGAAGTGGGAAGAACCTAAATACTCGATCGAGTTTAAGCGTACTCGATCGAGGAACCTAGGGAGCAATTAGAAGAATTAAATGTCGAGAGTTGACGGTCAAGAAAAGAGCATACTCGATCAAGAATGCCAATACTAGATCGAGTATTCATTCAGATTCCGTCTTTTGCGAGGACTTTCCTAAATCAATTTAGCTTCTATTATAAATACCAAACTCGATACCTATTGTATTATTATGCTCGGTTATGCTTTATTTCGTATTTTTACCCTAAAATCCTCTAAAAACTTCTAGTTTAGTTTAGCTTATAATTATTCCGGATCTAAGCCTTGTTCATCATTAATTTCATACGGTATCTATTCAATCTTTCTTTATTACTTCAATCTTTGTTTTTCATCTTATTTATGTTTTTAATTATGTTTYCTATCAATCTTATTATTGTTAGTTTATTTAATATGCGTAGCTATTTTAATTATATGGGGTGAAAAAGGATCTAGGTTGTTAGAAAGGGTTTTTATTAATGAATTGATGATTAAATTTCTTCTCTGTTGTTGTTCAGTTATTGTTTTGAATCTAGTTGATTAATTTCTGCAGGGTTAATTAATTAGTGTTGCAAACTAGGATTTGTACCGACCGGACTAAGACTAGTATAGGCTATGATAACTGGATAGAATTAATTTAATGATAGCGACCGCATGTTAAATTGAATCTAAAGGACATATCAGAATCGACCGAATCATATGGACTTAAACAACAAGATTTGCTCTATTAATTTGTTAAATCACCCCCCGTATAACTACCTAGTGAACTTAATCCCCATACCTCTTCTAATATTGTTGAATTCGTCTTTATTTATGTTGCAATTAGTTTTAGTTAATCAAATCAATATTCTCCTAGAAATTGTTAAGATAAATCTTTACATTAGCAAATAGATTATTACCGCCTCCCTGAGGATTCGACCTTGACTTACCACTGGCTATCTGTTAGTAGTATTTTAGGATTATTTTGATATAGGCCATACGACAAAGCTCTTATCAAATTTGGTGCCGCTGTCGGGGAGGTAACAATTTTTCTGTTTGTTTTTGTTTATTTTGTCTTTCGTCTTAGGGAACTTTAGTTCCTTAGAAAATTTTTACACTTTTCTTGTTAGTTTCGTTTATGCCCAGGTCTCACAGGTCAGAGCTTGTTACACCAGATCCTGAACCTGAGAGGACTTTTCGCTACAGACGGAATTTTCAGAGAGAAGTGGGTCAAGTAGAAGACTTGAGTATACTTGACAGCAATACAGAGCATAATATTGAGTTAGACGATCTGTCCCGTGAGGAGGGCATACCTATTTCTGACACCCCTGTTCTAGTTCTTACAATCCCCAAGATGTCTACTCTTGCAAGTCACCCTGATCCCACCTTGGATTTCATTCTTAAGGGATTCAAGCTCCCACTACAGATAAAGGCACTTTTGATATTCGCCCATCTTACATCAATTTAGTGGAACGAAACATGTTTGGAGGAGGACATGGAGAAGACCCTGTAAAACATATGGAGAAGTTTGTTACATACTCCTGCTTTATCCCTTTGACTGTTGGGGTAACCCAGGATCAGGTTAAGCAGGTGCTATTTCCTTTCTCTCTACAAGATGGTGCCGTAGAGTGGTTATGAGACCTTGATATGGAGGCTAATGCTGTTACTGATTGGAATTCCTTAGCTCTTGCCTTCTGCAAGAGGTATTTTTCACCAGAGAAGACCAATGCTCTGATAAGTCAGATCACTAGTTTCAAACAAGGGTCTATTGAAGACTTTAATGAGGCATGAATTCGCTTCAAAAGACTGGTCCATTCTGTCCCACGCCATGGATTCCAGAAGTGGTTTTTGTGCAATCAGTTTTATAATGGGTTATATGATGACAATCGAGCCTTACTTGACTCCTCTGCCAATGGGAGATTTCAGAACAATACAAATGACGATAATGCATGAAAATTGATAGATGAGATAGCTAATCACAGCACTGAGTACGGTAATCCCAGAGGTAGTACGAGAGGGAATGGGTCGGAATGTGCCGTAGCAGCACAATTAGAGGCTTTAACTGCCCAAATAGCAGAATTGAAGACATCCCAATCTTTGGGTAAACAACAAATAGTTCATGCCATGATCCAACAAGAAGTGTCATGCGAAAGATGTGGGATTGAGGGTTATACTGCGGCGCGGTGCATGTGTACAATTGAATAAGTACATGTCTATCAGTCATTCAAGTAAGGTACTCCATATTTTACCTACTTCACTGAGAGGAGCCCGCAAAACAACGCATATATCATTCCCCAAAATTGTGGTAATCAGCCACAGGGCAACTTTGCTAGGCAAAATCAAGAAGGTCAGAATTTCAGTAAACAACCATTCCAACCGATTTAACCTCCTCAGCAAGCTCCTACCAATGACTTAGCTGAGATGAAAGCATTGTTGCAGCAGAGTTTGATGATCCAGCAAAAGCAAGCATCTCAAATTTCTGAGCTTATGGCTCATAACAAGATGCTAAACACTCAAGTTGCTTAGTTGGCGGTACAAAATCCATCTAAACAGCCCGAAAACCTTCCTCCTCAAGATAAACAAGCGCATGAGCAAGTAAATGCTATTTCCTTCAGGAGTGGAACTTCTTATGCTAATCCGGAGATGCCCACTAATGAGGATGATGTCCCTTACATGCATCCTAAGGAGTTAAGTAACCTAGATTTGGGTGATGACGAGAATGAATTAAGCAATGATAAAACACGATGCAAGAAAACGAGCGAAAAAAAGGATCTTACCACGGGTACTCGATCGAGTGGCCTAATACTCGATCGAGTATTCTCCCCCAGAGTTGTTGATTCTCGTTCCGAGGCTACGATGTTTGGCAAAACTAAGTTACTCGATCGAGTATCTCCTAAACTCGATCGAGTATCCCCCGTGTGTGACAAAGGTGATTCACGTGTTGACAAGAAGAAATAAGCCGAGCCAATTAAAATTGCACTACCCTTTCCGCACTAACAGAAGAAGACCAAACTAGATCAACAGTTTGGTAGATTTATAGAGGTAGTGAGGAACTTGCAAGTGAGTGTTCCATTTACTGAATTGGTCACTCAAGTGTCGGCCTATGCTAAGTTTTTGAAAGAGATATCGTCAAAGAAGCGATCTTTTAATGAAGTGGAGACAATGGCATTTACTCAAGAGTGCACAACAGCATTGCAAGCTAACTCGCCTTTTAAGCTACAGGATCCAGGGACTTTTCTATTCCCTGTCATATTGGTAGTTTAGATATTGATAAAGCCCTTTGCGATTTAGGGGCCGGTGTCAGTGTCATGTCGTATTCTATATGTAAAAATTTAAATGTGGGTCAGCTCTGTGTTACCAATATGACCTTGAAAAGGGCCGACTGATCTATAAAGAGCCCTATGGGTGTCTTAGAAGATGTGTCAGTCAGAGTCGGGAAGTATTTTACTCCGGTTGACTTTATTGTAATGGATATAACCGAAGAATCTCAGGTCCCAATCATTCTAGGTAGACCATTCCTTCACACAGCGAGGGCGGTCAAGATGTGAGGGAAGGTAGTCTGACACTAAGGGTTGAGGATGACAAAATTACTTTCGTTCTTGACAAAGCTCTAAAGCACCCTAAGTTTGCAGGTGCATGTCATATGATTAATATTGTTGATTGTAATATTGATGACGGCCCTCCTTTGTGTTTGGACAAGAACTTGACTGACGCTCCTACTCTTGTGTCATACCCATAGAGCGCTGAGGTTGATGAGATCGAAAGGTTGATATATGGTGAAGAGCCTCCTCCTTCGATGGTTTATAGCCTTGAGGTTAGTAAGGACTTGGAAGCTAAGCTTGATGCTCTAGAGGCTGAGATTTTCAAAGATGAGTTCATCGCGGAGATAAGTAGAGATGTGATTTTTCCTATAAGAGAAATCGTATCTTCTTGTCCCATAAATGCCGGGGTAGAAGGTAGTAAGCACTCCTGTCTACCTTTTATTTTGAATTTTGAGTTTGATGAGCCTCAACTGCATTTTCTAACAACTCTTTATGCTTCTGTTACATTTTGGTGCTACTTATATCTATGTGTAGCACATGCGTTACTTTTTGATTTACTAATGCGTGATTTGAGTTGTTTTGACCATACCTTGAGTTAACATTCAGTTTAAAGTCCAAGAAGTGTCCTTCATGGTGTACACACGATCGAGTATAGGTGGACTCGATCGAGTATCCATGGTCTTAGGTCTGATGTTGTTGCTTGTGAAGGAAATGCACAGTTGGTTGCTGTTGGCCCCTGTTTTGCAGCTGGTTTGGGGGAACCTCTACACTTACACTTGGTATTCTCTTCCGTTGTATCTTCTTTTATTGTATTCTCTTAGTTATTTCTCCTTATGCCTTTTTTAGTAGTGTAATACCTCAGGTTTTTGGCTGTTGAGTACTTCATCGAGTAGTGCCTACTCTACTGAGTAGGTTATGTTCAATGTTCTGGCAGTGTGCTGGTAAGGGTGGGCACCGGTCCAAAACCGGACTGGACCGGATCGGAACCGGATTGGACCGGAACGGAATCGGAAAAAATTATGGACTGGGACCGGACCTGATTATAAAAATTCCAGACCGGGACCGGACCCGAAAAATTCCGGTCCAAGACCGGACCGGACCGGTTGGACCGGAATTTGACATAATATGCCCACTTTTTCAAATTCCGGTCTAGAAAGTCCGGTCCATTGGACCGGATCGGACCGGAATAAAATATATTTTCGAGGAAAAAAAATAAAAAAAAAAACATAAAATCCGGTCTTTCTGGTCCAATCCGGTCCGGAAACCGGAATCTAAGAAAATGGTGGACCAGAGACCGGGCCAGATTTTTTAATTCCGGTTCCGTTCCGGTAGATTCCGGTCCGGACCGGTCCATTTTTTCGGTCCGGACCGGATTGTGCCCACTCCTATGTGCTGGTTCTTAGGTACTCGACCGAGTTGAGCCAAGTCGATCGAGTAGGCGGTACTCGATCGATTACGTTAGTTACTCGATCGAGTATCTGCGTGTTACGGGTTTTACCCGATTTGACTTTAAGTAAAAGGGGAGAAGTTATTTTATTTAATCAACGCATCTTTAAACCAGTTTTACTTTTACTTTACAACTCTTTACATCGTTCAAACAAAACAAGATCTAATCTCCCCTTTTACTCTCAAATCAAGGCGTTCGTTCGTCGTATTTTGGGGCTTTTGATACCCCTGCGTTCGTCGTGTCGTGGGTAAGACTCTTGTACTAATTTTATGTTAATTATGTAATGTCGGTTAAACCCTAATTGGGTAAATTGAGGGTTTTTGGGGTAATTGTTGTATTATTTGTGATTTGGATGTTTAATTGTATAGGAGGTGACTTCGTAGAGGAAAGATTTTAAGATTGCTTGCGCTAGCATCGTGACATCCATTCCAAGAAAGGTTTCCCTACTCGGTTACTGTATAATTGGTGTGACGATGTGATAATATGAGTATGTTTATGTTATAATGGTATTGTTGTTGATGGCATGTTTGTTAATTTTATGAATGGATGATATGATTGTTTGTGGTTCGCGAGGTGCGCCCTCGGCTGAGTGGAGTCATTTTCGGGAATGGCTTCATGCCCTTGTTCGCCCCTTGTGGTTCCCATCACAAGGGGGATGTGCACATTAAGGATCAATGGGTTTTGCGCTCTTTGGTTTTGAGCGGGGTTTAGGAGGCAAGGCTGCGGTCCCCACTGGCGGAGTGGATTATCTATTGCGACGGGTAATTTGGCAGGACTACACTTGTGTAGTCAGGTGTTTGGAGAGATTATGGAGTTGGAAGTATGTGGCAATGCGTTGTTTTATATTGTGTATCTTGTTATGCAATAACTGACCCCATTTTATGTGTTTTGAAAACTGTGCTGATCCATTGGGATGGTGAGCAGTTGATTAGCAGGTATTGCCTCGGATAGCTCGCGGGTTGCTTGGGATGGAGTCACCACCAAGTCTTGTAACTAGTCTTTCGATGTGTCTTGAGATAGTGTTATTTCAGTACTTTTAGTGTTTTGGTTTTGAGACAGTTGTACCTCGCTTTGAGAAATTTTGGTTTGGTTGTATCACATTAAACTTTAACTATTTAATTATGTTTCGTGATGGTCTACTTTGATATACTATACCTCGGGCAACCGAGATGGTAGCGCCTCTATATACTAAGGTGGTCTTGGTAAGGCACCTCGGTATATGGGGGTGTTACAAGTAGTGTCCTTTAGGTTGCTGGATATATGTTATATTGTGATTTGTGTGT
>VHZZ01004595.1:96288-107331 GCA_009801015.1 Silene noctiflora | reverse complement strand
TTATAATCCTTTAAAATTAGGGTTTTATACGGATTACCGATGAATGATGACCAGTTGACTTTATAGAAGAATCATCCCTTGCTTATTTTTACATTGAGTTTATAATGACGATATTTAAATCATCATCGTGATCGCACTATTGTTGAGGACACTCACTCCAACAGTGATTACCTTGCAATCTTTTAGGCATGCAAAATATCAAATGCTAGAAAAGCGATTAGAACCTCCTTGAGGAATTGGCTTCCCCAAGGAAAGAAAACACAACTAACAAGCAATTAATGAAAAAAATTCAATAATACACCGTTCCCAGCAACGACGCCATTTGGTGCGAGGCTTAGTCGTCACGCCTACCAAACAATATTTATAAATATAACTAACTAGCAAGTAGTAAGTAAAGGTCGATCCCAAAGGACGGGTTGTCAAACTTTGACCAATTGCAAACTAGTCATGTCTCGGTGTCACAAATTTGGGTTGAGAAGAAAGCTATGCTAATATAAGGAAAATGTAAATGAAGGAAATAACAAAGCATTCAATTAAAAGTGGAGATGTAAACAATTGATTAAAGGCACTAGGCTGTCATGGGTTCATAGGGGAAACATGGTGCGATCATAGTGATGAATCCGATAAATGATTGAAGTTATGCTAGGATCGAGTTTGTTTATATCTTACAATCCTTAGGGAGACTTAGGTCTCGGAGTCGANTAAATGATTGAAGTTATGCTAGGATCGAGTTTGTTTATATCTTACAATCCTTAGGGAGACTTAGGTCTCGGAGTCGATTTGATTTATATCTTACGACACCTACAACAACTTCTTCCTCCCTATTCAACAAATGCATGGTCTAACAAAACTTGAGTTGATTTATGTCATACATGTTTCATTAAAGAGATAGAGAATCATGTTAGGTTGCCAATTAAGCATTTCATCAAACATAACATGTGCATAAGTTGAAGAACATAACGATCAATCATTCATATGAACTCATTATGTAAAGATCTACCCCATGATCACTCCCCTAATCCCCCACTAACCCTAGCTAGAGGACTACTCACACATCTTATTGATAGCCATGCAAAAGAGGGTGTCAAACATCTTAACAAACATAAACATGATGATGATGATAAAGTAAATAACAAGGTAAATGATTAAGTAAAGAGTCAATGGAATGATACCAACTTAAAGTGAACAAATTAATGGAAGAACAATAGAATAAAGCTTTGATTAATGATGAGAAGTTGTCAATTCCCCAACCAAACCCAAGAACTCTTCAATTACAAAGTAGATCTTGAATTACTTGAATAACAAGAAAAGTATTAAAATGTAATTAGGCTAAACTAAACTAAGAGATTGATCCTAATGATCTATGATTGTCTCCTTAAATATAATATATAATTACATAGGCTATTTATATCAAGTATAAGATTACGGTTACCTAAGGGCTTACATGACGATTAGGCCCCTCGAATTAGTCCAAGGAGTAGCTAGAGTCAGTTGGACTCGTGGGAGTCCCCATCTCGTAAGAAGGAAGGAAGCTACTGGGGGACTCGTGCGAGTCAGGGAGGACTCGCACGAACTGGTTGCAGACTCGCGCGAGTTCTCCTTTAGTCTTAGCTCTTTTGGTTTGCAGCCCCAAGACTTATGGGAGCTCCTCAGGATCCGTGGGGGCTCCTCATCATTGCCCAAATACTTCACAAAGCTACTACGGTCTTTAGCCTTGGTCCCTTTTCTTTGCTTGGTCGTTGAGTAAAATCCATTTAGCTCCCGAAATGCTCATGTATCCAAGGTTGGCACTCTTCTCCTACCAAAGGCACCAAATCCTTATAGAATAACAAATAGTCAAGTAAAGATAATAAACAACCTTAATACAAGCATAAAAGCTTGTGGAACAAGGCTAGTTAGGGGACTAAATATGCAGTAATATAAGACACATTAGAGAGCCTTGCATTGTTAGGGTTTGGGGTCCCTTGGAGGATTAGAAGGTCCTTGGTTAGCCATGTAAGACTTGAGTGTCCTTTGGTGCGCTTGGACATTTGAAACGTCAGACCTTAGGAGTTTGAGTTGTTGGTCCGCATTGTCTTCCCGTTGTAATGCCCTACTCTCCATGCTTTCAACATTTTTTCAATGGTAGAGTAAGAGTTTGGCGGTTCTATGGAGGGTGGAGGTTGAGCTTGGGGTTGTTGAGCTTGAAATTTTTGTTGAGGTTAATAGTTTTGTTTTTGTTGGTAGGTTGGTTGGTAGTTTTGTTGAGGTTGAAAGCCTTGAATGTTTAGGTTGTTGTTCCTTTGGTGTGGTGGAACATAAGATGAGTTCCCTTGTTGTGGAAACCTCCGGAAATCGTTTCCTTGACCTTGGTTTTGGTTGTATGACATTGAATAGTCGGGCTTCGGTGGAGTTAAGTATTGTGGTTGTTGATATTTCAGGTCCAATGGTTGACCCTCATATGAAAGTCTTGGGTCTTGGTTAGGAAAAGCACGGTAAAAGGTCTCATGACGTTGGTAAAAGTACCTTAGTTGTTGCCCTTGTAAAGCATAGAATTCTTGTGTATATTGGTCATCATGTTGGAAAGATGGACACATGTCATATGTGTGGCCAACACCACCACAAATGTCACAAATTGGTTGTTGAATGTAGTTCTTTGGAGGAGACCTTGTTTCTTGGACATAGTACACCCTAGAATGACTTGGTCTCTCCTCTTGGACTTGGTGAACTTGGCTCTTGTTCTTCTCCAAGACTAAGTTGTCAAATTTCTTGGACAATTTATCCAACTTGAGCTTTGTCTCCAACTCTAATCTAGATGGTCCTTCTCCCTTTCCTTCACTTTCCCTTCCTCCATAACTATTATCCATTTCGTAAATGTTTTTAATCATCTCCATAATTGCCGCACTATTCATGCTATCAAAGTTATCACCAGATGCCGCTACTATCATATCCCTAAACCTTGGTTTAAGGGTTTGAAAGAAAGTTTGAGTAGTCATCCATTTGGGAATACCATGATGTGGGCATGAAGTAAGGAGGTCTCTTAAACGCTCCCAAGTCAAGGTTTCTAAGTCTCTTTGCTTAAAAGTTTAAATTTCATGCCTTATCCTTGAGGTCTTGGATGGAGGGGTAAAACTTGTTGATGAATGCCTTGTAAAGACTAGCCCATGTAGTAAAAGTGCCCGGTTCATGTGAATTTAACCACTTCCTTGCATTATCTTTCAAGGAGAAAAGGAAGAACATAAGTAGAAATTGTTCTTCGGTTATACCATTATGCTTGATGGTACCCACTGTCTCTTTAAACATGACTAGATGTCTATGATCATCCTTATTATTTATACCATGAAAGACATCTTGTTATATGAAGGAAATCACATGGTGACGAAGCTCAAAGGTGTTTGGAGCAATTGCACCATAGTTGATTGCCGAACAAGACCGACTGGGGTCCGACCTATTGTAGTATCCCATAGGTTGGTCCGCCATTTCTTCAAACACAAGATTTTCCCTTGGTGAATTTGATGTGTTTGGTGAGTTGGGTTCGGAATGGTGTGAGTGTAATAAGTGAGTGGGTGAGTTTATTGGTGAAATGTAAAGGTGATGGGGTGGGGCTTCTTGGGTTGGATTGGTGGGAGATTGGGTGGATGAAGAGGGTTGAGGTACTAGTGAATCAATTGTGAAATTTGGTGTACTTTGTGGGATTAAAATAGGTGGAGACTTCCTTAGTAATGCAAGAGCTTGGCTTCTTCTTGCCGGAAAGGTCTTCTCAATCTCGCGATCAAGAGGAAAAAGGGGTCCAATGTTGCACCTGCTCATGCGCTAAGAAAAAAATCAAATGGTCCTAATGCAATGAATGCACTAGGACAAAGGATGAAAAAATAAGTAAGTAAAGTAAACTAAGCCTAGGAGAAAATAACTAATCTAATCCAATATCGTCGTCCCGGCAACGGCGCCAAAAACTTGATGAGCTTTATATTTATGTCTCCTCACAAGTGTACAAGGATGTCGTCGCGTATTGTGAGGGACGAACCCATAGCACGGGATTATGGCTCTTAAATCGATTGTTTGCTTTCTAGTTTAGTTCTAGCAATGCAAATTGAGGGTGGTTAATAACAACTAAAGAAATAAATCAAGTAATTATTAAGAAGGGAGAAAGTAAACGATGAAAAGTTGATATATTAAAATACTAGGGTGTTTGGGTTCACTAATGCGGATTATGACTAACCTATGGTCACAACAAAGGTAGCACAAAGATAGTATCGAGTTAGATCCCCACCTCTCGGTGTGGGACAAAACCCTAGACTAAGTCGGGCCAAAATCTCGTCCTAACCTTTCCTAAACCTTCTATTTCCACACACCAACCCAACATGAGTCTAAGCTATCACTCAAACAACATGCCATTAGAAGATAAGAACTCAAATCCTCATTTAAGCCTTTCATCTAACACCTTGTGTGCACAAACGCAAGCATACTACCAAAAGACTACCCTTTTGTATTAAGACCAACAATCAAGCCATAAAATCCCACATTAGATCCCCATATACCCTAATAAGGCACTACTCACACATACTTAACATAATAATTACAAAAGATGTAAACTTTGACATAAGGGAAGCAAGAGGAAACATGTTTAAGAGGATAAACAGTTAACTAAATTCAAACAAGTAAACAATCAAAAGGAAATTGAAAGTAAGAGGAGAATTATACTAATACCAACTAAAGGAGCCAACTTGGATTGATAAATGAAGATGAATTTCTTCTAGTCTTCAAATTACAACCCAACACTAAATATAAACAATTGACAACTAGCAGATCTACTAATAACTAAGAGCAACTAAGTATTAATTAGGGAAAGATTAGTGTTTAATTAAGGAATGATTACAAGATTATGCTAGGGTTCTCTATCTAAGGTTGCGTGTCTAAATGGGATTAACAATGGGGTATATATAGTATCCCATTGTGTTAGGTCTCAAGAAGGAAACAAAGCCCAAGTCTCATGTGAACGTGTTGCGGTTGGGCCACCGGCCTCCGGCCTCCGGCCTCCGGCCTCCCTGACAACGCCATGCGTTCGTATTTTCTGTCAAAATTGGTCATGGGATGTATAGGGTAGGGTTCCATGCCGGTGAGCTGGCTTCCGTCCAACCAGTACAGAGCCACCTTTCTTCCTTTCTTCTGTTGACCTGTTGTCCTCTGCCGGTACACCGGCTGCCGGGTTGCCTGCCGGCGCCGTGCACTTCTCTCTTTGAGCTCCATTCTTTCTCTGGGGGGGGGGGGGGGGGGTATCCCTGGCCGGTGAGCCGGCTGCCTCCAACCGGCAGGGAGCACTAATTAAACTTTTTTTCCTCTTTACCTCATGCTACATGTGTTAGCTTCCGGCTCGCTCCTTATTCCGACTAGTCTCGTTCCGAGCTTCTTCCCTACAGGATGAAGCTGGAATTTATAGCATACGACTCATGTGGAATAAAAGGGACAAAATGAAAGCAATAGAGGCCCAAACTGAGTCGAATTGTGATCAAAATGCATGAGGATAAAGAGGGGAAATGGTATAATTTATGCATATATCAAGAGATTAGATCACCTAGTTTATAAACGTTCTTTATTTCCGCTGCAATTCGTATTTAATTATTCCAGTTATTTGTTGGAGTTATAATATCATTACTCATTAAATTTATTTAAAGTACTTTGGTTTGTTTATCTTTGTGATTCACTGCATCAGAAAAATGAGATGGTAACATCCCTATTTACTGAGAATGTCTTGCTAAAGGCTCCTAAATAATTGGGGGTGTTACAAAGTGGTATCAGAGCGAACGATCCTCAAGCCTAAACCAATGAATTTAATAAATTTAGGATTTGTCTCAATAAAATGAACCTGGGTAGGAACTGTTAAGGAGCCCTCTTACTAGGTTGGGGAGACGTCCTTAATCTAGCCCTTCTCAGTTTTTAACCGATTACCTCGAGAAGGGATAACAAGAGAGGTGAGGTTAAAACGAATTTGGATTTTATATAGGTCTGTAGATGCTTATAAGCTAGGAATTTCTAATCTTATTGCAAGATGCGGATTAAGATAAGTAAGTGTTGGTGGCAGTAAATTGGCTTAGAGCCGTGTGATGTGGTAGAATGTGTAACACCCCCAAATCTCAAGGCACCTTACCAAGGACTACCTCAACACATAAGAGTGCTACCATCTCGGTTATCTGAGTTAGTTCATATCACATAAACCAAAATGAAACATAATTTAAAGGTAAAGATGAAATACTGATTACATGTCTCCAAAAAGTAGATACAACTAACTTAAAATTGTATTATCAAAAACTATCTAAAGTGTGTGGAAGCTAAACGACTACTACTGGCGATAACTTTGTCCTTGCCCAATCCCGCGACAACATCCACAACAATGATCGTCATCACCTGCTAAGCCAACTGCTCACCATCCCCAAATGGATCACCACAATTTTGAAAATAGAAACGGGGTCAGTCAACCATACATTAATATACATAGCATAACATATAATAAACATCCAATGTAGCAAAACCTCCTCTTCCAAACTAAATAGTAACCTGTAACCGACTACACACCGAGGTGTGTAGCCCTGCCAGATTACCCATCGCAACAGGTAATCCACGCCGCCAGTGGGGATCGCAGCCTTACCACCAAAATCTCCGCTCACACAAGAACGAACCCAGTCCATTAATGTGCACATCCCCCTTGCGTCGAGAGAACGCAAGAGGCGAAGAATGAGGGTGAGACCATCTCTCGCAATGGCTCACAATACAATTTTCAAGCTCCACAATCATATCTATATAACAATCATGTCATGAATATCAAAAAACGGTAACAAAGATCGTCACATCATTACCAATACTATTCCATAGCCAACTGAGTAGGGAAACCCTACCTGATAAGAAAATCCCGGTATGCACAACAAAGAATCAAAAGGCTTCCTCTACGAAGCCTTCTATAACATAATTAACAAATCAACATAACTCATAAAGACAATCAACTTCCAAAACCCCCAAATACCCATATTAAGGTTTCACTAACGTATGAACAAAACCATAAACTAGATCAAGGACTCACCCAATCGATTACAAGGCCAAAGGCGTCATAAACCCTAATAAAAGATGAACTAACGCCTCCGGATCGATAGAAAGTAGAAGGGAGCAGTCTACGTTGCTTTGTTTGTGAAAAACTGACTTTTGAGAATGTTTTAAAATGAAAAGACATAAGACGCTGCTCATGTTCTATTTTCTATCAAACCGCTTAAAAACTCGTAACGAACCGGACGCTCTATCGAGTGTGGGACACTCGACCGAGTAAGTCACAATCGACCGAGGGCAGAACACTCGATCGAGTACGCCTCACTCGGCTGAGTACTGTCACACTCGCTCGAGTCCTCGATAAACCGAAGCTGACATATCAACCCAACTAGCTACTCGGTCAAGTAGCCCCCCACTCGGCCGAATAGCCTAAGGTCACAAATCCGATGTATTATAGTCTTCCCTCATTAAAACGAACTTTGTCCCCGAAGTTTAAACCTATACCTGATAAAAACGACACAAAAGCTGACCCAAAGCTAAAACATACTTAACCATAACCAAACCATCCCGAAATACATATGAAAACTGACTCAAAACCGTCTCAAAATGCATGCGATCATCTCCTCCCCCCTAAAAAGAATAATGTTACGTCCCCGTAACCAACCATACCTATTCAAAGAGATGCAGATACCGCTCCTTCATTGCTTCCTCCGCTTCCCAAGTTGCTTCTTCGACATTAATTGGTCCATAACACCTTCAGCAATACTGTTTCACCTTTCCTAGTCTTTCGCACCTTACGGTCCAGGATTTCCTTTGGTACCTCTAAGTAAGTCAAAGACTCATCTAACTCAATGTTGTCAACTTCTAGCATATGAGAAGGATCACTCACTTACTTTTGGAGTTGAGACACGTGAAAGACATTATGCACTCGATCTAAAGCTGGTGGCAACACTAAACGATAAGCTACCTCACCAATCTGGTCCAATATATCATAAGGACCGATAAAATTCTGGCTCAGCTTGCCTCTCTTGCCAAAACGCATAACATCTCGCATAGGTGACACTTTCAAGAGAACCTTATCACCCATCTGAAACTCGATGTTGCTCCGATTCAAGTCGGCATTTCTCTTTTGTCGATCTTGAGCTGCTTTCATCTTTTGTCTAATCAACCGTACCTGCTCAATTATGTCCTGCACCATTATTGGTCCTAAAACCACAGCCTCAGCACTGTCATCCCAACAAATGGGACTCCTGCATCTCCTCCCATAAAGAGCCTTAAACGGTGCCATCTCGATACTGGTGTGGAATTTGTTGTTATAGGAAAACTCGATCAAGTCCAATCTATCCTCCCAGAGTCCCAGTTACCTCCAAATTCCATAACACAAGCTCTCAGCATATCCTCCAAAGTCTTGATAGCCCGCTCAGTTTTCCCATCTATTGCAGGATGAAAGGCATCTCGATATGACACAATATCCTTCGGTACACCATGTAACCGGACCACATTCTTCCTGTACCCATTGGCAAGCTATAGCTTGCTCCAAGTATCCTTCATTGGTATGAAATGAGCCGACTTCGTCAATCGATCCACAATCACCCAAATCATATTGTTGCCCTACCGAGTCCTCGGCAACCCTATAATGAAATCCATAGAAATGGATTCCCACTTCCACTCAGGTACCTCAAGTGACTGAATCTTACCTTGTAGTCTTCGCTACTCCCCTTTGACCATTTGACAGGTCAAACATCTAGCCACGAACTCWGCWGTCTCCCTTTTCATCCCAGGCCACCAAAAAGTCTTCTTMARATCCTTGTAAAGTTTATCACCACTTGGATGCACTGAATAAGGTGTGCAATGAGCCTCAGTCATGATCATCTTCCTCAGCTCAATATCGATAGGTACACACCATCTCCGATCAAAACGAACACTCTCATCAGCATGAACAGAAAACCTCGAGACAGTTCCCTTTTCCACCCCATCTCTCCACTCTCGGATCTTAGGATCGTCAGCTTGATTACTTTTTATTTCCTCATAGATTTCAGGTTCTACTGTCAAGTCCCCAAGACCATCTCCCTTACAAATCATCTAAATTCCCATCCCATTTACCTCTTCCTTAAGTCGCATAAGAGACATAAGGAATACACGCTCTTCCGACTTAATGCATTAACAACAACATTAGCTTTCCCTTCGTGGTAAATAATCTCCATATCATACTCACCAATCAACTACATCCATCTCCTCTGACACATATTAAGCTCCTTTTGGGTATAAATGTACTTCAAACTTTTATGATCTGAAAACACCTTAAAAGTCGCCCTATAAAGGTAATGCCTAAAAATCTTGAAGGCAAAAACCACAACACCCAACTCTAGGTCGTGAGTAGGATAGTTCTACTCATAAGTCTTGAGCTGTCTCGAAGCATAAACAATTACCTTCCCTTTCTGCATCAGCACACAACCCAACCCTTTCTTTGAAGCATCCGTGTAAACCTTAAAATTCTCACTCCCCTCTGGAAAAGCTAAGACAGGAGCTGTAGTCAAACGCTCCTTTAAGGTTTGGAACGCCATCTCATAACTCTCATCCCAGCGAAGCTTATTCTCCTTCCTCATCAAAGTTTTCATAGGTCGAGCTAGCTTAGAGAAATCCTTTACGAACCTCCTGTAGTACCCAGCTAGACCCAAGAAACTCCGTACCTCGTCCAAGTTCTTTGGTGCTTCCCAGTTAGACACCGCCTCAAGCTTGGTAGGATCCACAGCTACCCCATCTTTAGAGATCACATGGCCCAAAAATGCCGCATTCTCGAGCCAAAAATCACACTTAGTCAACTTAGCATAGAACTGGTTATCGCGCAAGGTCTGCAATACCAGTATCAGATGCCCCTCATGCTCCTCTCTAGTCATAGAGTAGACTAGAATATCGTCGATGAAGACCGCCACAAACCGATCCAAGAACAGATTGAAAACCCGGTTCATTAAGTCCATGAAAAATGTTGGTGCATTAGTCAACCCAAACGGCATAACCACATACTCATAGTGACCATACCTCGAGTGAAAAGTTGTTTTTGGTATGTCCTCATCCCGGATCCTCAACTGATGGTACCCCGACATAAGATCAATCTTCGAAAACACCCCAGCCCCACTCAAATGGTCAAAGAGATCATCAATCCTCGGTAAAGATACCTGTTCTTCACAATCACATGGTTCAACTCTCTATAGTCAATGCACAACCTTAAGCTGCCATCCTTCTTCTTTACAAATAGAACTGCAGCACCCCAAGGTGATACACTAGGTCTAATATACCCCTTCTCGATCAACTCATCCAATTGCTTCTTCATTTTTGCAAGTCCTTAGGACCTATACGGTACGGGGTCTTAGAGATAGGTCCCGTCCCCGGCTTCAACTCCACACTGAAATCGATATCCCTCTTTGTTGGTAACCTCGGTATCTCATCTGGAAAAACATCCTCGAACTCACCCACCGCAGGTATCTCCATAGCTGATGGCTCCTCTATCCTACTATCTTTCATATGGCTTAAGATCATAGGATAGCCCTTCCTCAGGTAAGACTTCAATGTCACGGTTGCAATAATCTTGACTTTGGGTTTGATCACAAACCCACGGTAAGACACCCTAACTCCCTTAGACCCTTTTAAAGAGACCTTCTTCTGGTGACAGTCTATAGTAGCACTATACCTCCCCAACCAATCCATCCCGACAATGACCACAAACTCATCTATAGGAAACTCAAACAAATCAACTGGGAAGTGGACTTGCCCAACCACCATAGACACCCCCTAATACAACTTCCCACAAGATACAGACTTGTTGGATCTTAGACCAKCATTAGACCATTCTAATGTTACATAAAATTACTTGTTAATTTTATTAGGTGGTCAATAAAATACATGCATGCAAGTGAAAGTATAAAATATCCTTACATTATTGGTAGGATTAATATAAGGGCACCACAATAAGACTCCTTCTTATTGTAGTTCTTGAGCTAAAAATATGATGGATGATCTTCCTTAACCAAGTAT
>VHZZ01004593.1:10056-31979 GCA_009801015.1 Silene noctiflora | reverse complement strand
ATAAAAGGAGGCCGAGGGACGTTGACTGGGTCATTATGATCTGTATCGAACGAAGAAAAATGGGCCAACAGGATTGTCCACCCTTGTCAGGGTTTAATATCTCAAGGCCACTCGAGGAGTTGTAACTGAAAATGCGTGGTCACGCTCGGATGTGATCTATAGTAGATTATCCGGTCAGACAGTTATACTTCAGATCAAGGAAACCACTCTTGATATGATCATTTGCAAGTACGACCTGAAAGATTCCTTGCATTGAGTGGGAGATTATAACGGGCAAGAGAATTGGGAGCGCACACTTGTATCGGACAAGTGGGAGATTGTTGGAGTAGTGTCCTCCTCAATAGTGTGTCTACGTAATAAATCTCACAAGAGGAATTTCAGGGATTATTTATTATTTGTCAGTTAGTCAACGTAAATCAGTAACGCTCGGCTGACTAGAGTTTGGCATTATTGTCGTAAGATGGGGTTGTGTGTAACCGATCCCTTTCGGTCCCACCCAAAGGACGATTCTCAAATAGTAAACTAATTATTTGTATAAGATAATATATATAATTAGTATTTTGTATAAGTTGACTTTTATTAAGTTAAGTGAATTTATAATTTGATGACGAGATTTATTATTCAATTATTTGATAATTGATTAATGAATAAATAATAATTTAGTAATTAATAGTTAACTATTTTAATTATTACGATATATGTGTGTATGTTATGAGGCGGAGATTATCAGTTAATAATATTTACAAGAGGTTTTAAAATTAACTAATAATTAATTATAAGACACATTTTATATTGATAAAATGATAAAATGTCACTTAATAGTTAAGTGTATATTATTGGTTAATTTATATTATTTAAGTGTTAAATAATTAAATTAATATTTAATTATATAWGATAATTAAATATAAGTCTTATAAGCATTTGTAGGACAAATGTCGAAAATCGAAATGGACCGAATTAGGTCCAAATGAACCGAAATATTTTGTAGTTGGCCATGCCATGTGGGTTGGCCTTGTTCACTACAAATTGTGTAATAGAGTTCATTTATTTACATTTTGTGGGGCTATAAATAGTCCTCCTCATACACACTTAAAGAGGTTGAAAAATAAGAAAAAAAATCCTCCTTTTTTCCTCTTTGGTCGGTCTACTAGAAACAAAAGGAGAAACTTGTTTTCTTCATTTTTGATCATCACAAAACTTGATCAAAATTTGATCAAACCTCATCAAAATAAATCACAAATTCTATTAAACATCAATAATATTATTAATGTAATAATATTACATATATTATATTAAACTTTTCTACAAAATTATCTAATTACTAATAAATTATCTAGTTATTAATTTGTAGTATTTTGGGATTAGTCTTGGGTGTTCATCAAAGGAGGTATTCTATTTTGAGTACTAGGAGTTCATCCAAGCAATTTGATTCAATAAAATTACTATTGTAGTAAGTTTATAGCCAAAACACCATGTGAGAAAATTCTTCTTTTTCCTTATTTTTATTTATTTTCTTTTGCATGCTTGTATTTAGGATCATAAAATTAAATTAATTTGTAATTTAATATGTCATTAGAAAGTCTAATAAGGGTCCTAAACTAACACTTGTGCCCTCACTCTCAGCCTTCCTCTTTTCACCCCCTTCCTCCTTAGCCTCTCTCGTCATATCTGCCAAGCTCTCTACATTTCCAGCTCTCTCATACACTTCCTTCAAGTCCGTAAGGACCCCAGAAGTCAACCTCTCAAGTATCTTCACCGATAACCCCTTCTCGAAGCGAATAGCTATTCTCAGCTGATTCATCTCCATGTCATTCACATAACTAGCCAACTCATTAAACTTGCAGTAGTACTCCGCCACGATCATCCCCTCAGTTATCCGGAAAGAGTCAAACTCAGCCCTCGGCTTGTTGCGAACATGCTTAGAACGAATTGATGTCTCATAGCTTTCATAAACTTATTCCAGGGGATAGCACATTCCCCCTGGCTCCTATAGTACTCCATCGCCGTCTATCTCTCCTTATTCCACCAAACCCCGGCCTCATCCCTTAGGTAGAACGCAACCTGTTCCACCTTCAGTTCCTCCGGGCAATTAACCACCTCATGTACACTCTCCATCTCCCTGCGCCAGTTGTCCAACAGGTTTAGTGCCCTCATATGTCGTAGGGTTGAAGAGAGAGATAATGGTACTCATCTTGGTGGCATCCACTACCTTCTCTTTAGCCTTACCCATTGCCTTAAGAGCCTCGTTAAGATCCTCCTGTTATTCTATCATACGAGCCACCTCATCAAAGGTCATCTCTGAAGCTTTCAAGTACGCAGTTGATCTTTTGGGAGGCATCGTTAACTATATAAGAATAACAGTCGTAAGCATATAGACTACGGCTCAAAGCAAGGATATATTTCTCCCATAAAACACTCGGTCGAGTACTCAAGGCACTCGGTCGAGTACACCTAACTCGGTCGTGTCCCATATGAACTCGGTCGAGTTCAACTGGTCCAGAATCTGACTAGAATTATCCATAAGACACACTCGGTCAAGTTGACCCCACTCGGTCGAGTGTCTCGCACACTCGTTCGAGTTGAACATTTACAGTGATTCTACCTCAAAATACCAAATTACCCACTCGGTCGAGTTTCAGGAGCTCGGTCGAGTTGCTATACTCGGTCAAGTCCCTCTTACTCTGTCGAGTCATTCTACTTACGTACTACCCCCATGCTTACAAATCATACTCATAACCTTAGCATATTCCTAGCTCATATCAATATGTCATCCATCATACTCCACAATTCATCACATATACATACTCCACTTTTCTCCATACACCTTATGGATATAAATATGGCATACATATGAAACAATTAACAAAGCATATAGAGCATATAGTAAGGCATATAAACATATAACGACCCTTGACATCTCACTGTGACCGGTTAAAACTTTTGAAGGCAAATATGCGGGCTTTAGGACGTCTCCCTAGCCTTTGCGGTAGCCCTAAACAACTCCTACCCAGGTTCATTTTATTTAGACACCGTAAGTTCATTGACTCATTTGTTTTAGGTTCCAAAAACCTGGCTCTGATACCACTTTGTAACACTCCCATACTCCCAAGGCACCTTACCAAGGACTACCTTAAGACATAAGGGTGCTACCATCTCGGTTACCCGAGGTAGTGCACATTACAGAAGCCATAATTAAACATAATGTAAAGGTAAAGATTAAATAACTGATTACACGTCTCCAAAAATATGAATACAACTAAAACTCCAAACTGTACTAAAAAAAGGTATCTAAAGTATGAGGAAGCTAAACGACTGCAACTGGTGATGAATGTGTCCCTGCCCAGTGCCGTGGCAACATCAGGAAACAATGATCATCATCACCTACTAAGCCAACTACTCGCCATCCCCGAATGGATCACCACAATTTTGAAAACAAAAACGGGGTCAGTCAACCATACAATAATATACATAACATAACATATAAATGAACATCCATTGTAACCAGAAATCCGCCACCTCCAAACTCCATACTAACCAGTAATCGACTACACACCAAGGTGTGTAGCCCTGCCATATTACCCATCGCAACAGTTAATCCACACCACCAGTGGGGACCGCAGCCTTACCACCAAAATCCCCGCTCATAAAACAGCGAAACCAGTTCATTAATGTGCACATCCCTCTTGCACCGAGAGAACACAATAGGGGAACAATGGGGGTGAGACCATCTCTCGCAATGGCTCACAATACAATCTCCAAACTCCACAATCACATCCATATAACAACCATATCATGAATATCGGAAAACAGTAACAAGATCATCACATCAATACATATACTATTCCAACGCAATCTGAGTAGGGAAACCTTATCTGATAAGCAATTCCGATACACACCGCAAGGAATCAAAAGGCTTCTTCTACAAAGTCTCCTTCGATAACATAATTAACGAATCAACATAACGAATAAAGGCAATCAAATCTTAAAACCCCCAAATACTCTAATTAGGGTTTCACTATCGTACCATAAAACGATCAAAGACTAGATCGACGACTTACCCAATTGATTACAAGAGCGAAGGTGTAAAAATCCCCAAATAAAGATGAATAACACCTTAGAATTGATAGAAAGTATAAATGAGCAGTGTTACATCGTTTTAGTGTAAAACGTGCTTTGAGAGAGATTTAGAATAAAAAGATAAATAAACATTGCCTCACGTTCTATTTATATCAAACCGCATATAAACCCGTAACGAACCGGACACTCGGTCGAGTACATGACACTCGACCGAGTAAGACACACTCGATCGAGTTCATGACACTTGATTGAGTATGCCTCACTCTACCGAGTGCTCTCACACTCGCTCGAGTCCTCAACGAATAGAATGTTGATATAACATCCAAACTAGCTACTCGGTCGAGTGGCCCCCACTCGGCCAAGTGGCCTAAGGTCACAAATCTGATGTATTACACTTAAGCTTGGGGTTCCGGTGGAGGAACTTCCTCGAAGTCTCAAGGATCTCCTCTTTGAATGAATTGCTTTCCCTTTTCCTTTCATGTCCTTTCTAGCTTGAAGATGAGGTTGAAAGTGAGTTTTGATTTTTTTTTGTTAGCGTTTTATGTTTTTGAGTTGCTAATCATACTAGATGATTACATGAGTTATAATTCTTATGTGATACAACGCGGTATTTCATGACTAAAAATTACGCTATAAATGATCTGAAATTAATAAATGCACTATCCTCATAACTATATGGACTCAATATCTCAGTTATATCCTTTTACGAATAAATAAAATTTGATTAACAAAATAAAATACAACCAATAAAATTTTTAATGGATAAACAAGGACATTGCTTTATTAACTGGAGAATTAGAACCAATTGTTCAAATTATTGGAGAAACTAAATTAGATTTTAGGAAAACATTGATATAATAGCTAATTTGATTAGATTTTAGATAAGAAATGTATTAGATTAAAAGTTGACGAAAACTATATATATAAAAAAACTAAAGTTTGTTCATAAAATTAGGTACTCCCTCTGTCCAGGTTAATTGTTATCCTTGTCAAGGATAAATCAAAGTCCATACATGAGGTTGTTGCTCAACCAAATCCAAAGCCTAAAAGCTAGTTCAACATCCCCTATTTTACTCCTATTCTTATGTAGTTTGTTATTCTCTATAGTCAATATGTATTCCTTAATTGTAGTCTTTTGTTAGCTAGTATCTAGGCTTTAGTTAAGGCTCTTTTCAGTATATATACGTGTATCATGTAATATGTTTAATCATTAATACAAATCATTAAAATCTTCTAAGTCTTTACATGGTATCAGAAGTCTAATACGATCCTCACGATCACCAAACATCGGTGTTTTCTTCCTTGTGTCAGCATCTCGATCTCTCGCAACCCGACCACCATGTCGAACAACTAACTTCAACTCGCCAATCCAGCATGCCCCACCCGCCCTCTCACCCTTGTCACCTTCACGAACTGCATCCAACTCAAGGACACCAGAACCTTCCGTCAATGGGTTTTTCAGGTTCGTGCCATTATGAATGGTCTTGAACTCTTCTCCTATATTGACGGTACCGTTGTCCCACCACCCAAAACCATCACCGATAATCTTGTTCCATCTGACACAACCGCTACCAATGCCCCCAACCCGGCCTATTCCACGTGGTATAGGCAAGACCAGCTCATCCTAGGAGCCCTAACCGGCACTTTAGCGCCTCCCATTGCTGCCCTGATAGTCAACGACATCACCTCGCATGCTGCTTGGTCCACCTTATCCCATACCTTTTCTAATTCTTCTCGTGGCAACCGTCTTCAAATTAAAGACCGTCTCGACAACATCTCTCATACCGATGATATGTCTATTACTGTGTATATGACCGCCATCAAAGTTTGTACCGATGACCTCGCCCAACTCGAACATCCCATGGATGTTGATAATATTATTGCCAAAATATTAATTGGTCTCAAATATAATAAGTATCGTTCCGTAATTGAGGTTGTCCGTGCTCGGGATACCTCCATCTCGTTTGAAGCTCTAAATGAAAAATTGATTCAACACGAACTCCGTCTCAAACATACCCCTTCTACCTTGGCCTTTAACCCATCTGCCAATGCTGCAAACTATAGCTCCAACAACCAAAATTGCTACAATTACCAATCTCGTCCTAATTACCAACCTCGCTCCAATTCCTATACCCCCAAGTCCTCTGCTCCTTCCTCTCAAACCGGCTATTCCAGACCTTATATGGGATGTTGTCATTATTGTGATATGACTGGCCATGTCACGTATGATTGCCGTGATTTTCAGGCTAAATATCCCCATGAAATCTTCCCATCTCGCCAATCTCGTAGTCCCCAACCGCAAGCTCATACTGCCACTCATCCTTCGACCCAACCGTCTAACTCATGGACTGTGGATAGTGGTCTTCGCATCACATTACGGATAATATGAATACTTTGTCTCTTCATCATCCTTATGATGGGCCAGATGATCTCGTCATAGGCGATGGTTTCGCTCTTCCGATTACTCATTCTGGTTTATTCACACTTTTTTCCTCTTCATTTTCTCTTAAATTTTCGAATGTCTTGGTTGTCCCCTCTACTTCACGTAAATTATTATCCGTTTGACAATTTTGTACCGATAACAATGCTTATGCTGTTTTCTCATCTACTTCCTTTTGTATTAAGGCAAATCCGACGGGAGCGGTCCTTCTTCAGGGTCCCCTTATTGATGGCTCGTATGTCTGGTCTCCACCTTCGCCTCAAGCTCAAATTGTAGTAGCTCCTAGTCAAGCATCGTGGCATCATCGACTTGGTCATCCCTCGAATAAAGTTCTTCAAGCTTTAAATTCTCAGTTTAATTTACGTATTTCCACTTCCGAACAATGTATTGCATGTCAATTAAATAAAAGTCACAAGCTTTATTTTGGTCCTTCTACATTAATCTCTACCGCTCCTCTTGATCTCATATTTTCTGATTTGTGGGCCTCTACGATTACATCTCACGAGTCTTAAAAGTATTAGGTAATTTTTGTTGATCACTTCACTCAATGTATTTGGTTTTATCCCCTAAAACGAAAATCCGATACCGAGTCTACCTTTCTTAAATTTCGAGCCATCATTGAAAAACATTTCAACAAGCCAATTAAACAGTTTTATTTCGATAATGGGGGAGAATTTACGAAACTTACTTCTCATCTCAACCTTACCGGTATTTCACATTTAACTTCTCCACCTCACACACCCGAACACAACGACTTTGCTGAATGCCGTCACCGACACATTGTTGAAACAGGTCTATCCCTTCCCACGCACATAACCCTTCTTCCTTCTGGCCTTATGCTTTTTCTATAGCCGTTTATCTCATAAATCGACTCCCAACTCCGTCTCTCAAAAATAACTGTCCATATACCAAACTTTTCCATCAAAATCCAAATATTTCTAAGTTGCACAATTTTGGTTGCTTATGCTTTCCCTGGTTACGTCCTTATATCGACCACAAACTACAACCCCGCTCTACTCAATGTATTTTTATTGGTTACACTTTGACACAAAGTGCCTATCTGTGTCTCGACCCTGCCACCCATCGCATTTATACTTTTCCTCATGTCTTCTTCATTGATGATCAATTCCCATACACCTCCATCCTCAAACTCACCTCACCTCCATCCACCATGACCTCCACGGTCTAGTGTGATTTCGCTATTCCTATCGTCACCTCCCCTATTCCCAATCCTCTGACTCTTACCCATGTTATTCCTGCCATTATCCAACCCTACACCCCTGCTCCTACTTCTCCCATTTCCCCTACCTCTCCTCCACACGAAACCATTAACCCCTCGCCTTCCCCCCGTGTCACCATCTTCTCCCTCACCTTCCCCTCCTCCTCCGCACCATGCCACTCGTCTCTCTAACAATATCCACAAGCCAAATCTGAAGTATGCTAAACTTTCTCAACTACCCACTACCTATGTCACTCCATCTACGGTCAAACATGCCCTTATTGACCCCCTGTGGCGAGATGATATGCAGTTCCAGTTCGATGCTTTAACTCGAAATCAAACATGGTATCTCGTTCCATCTGATACCGTTCCCAATATTGTTGGTTGCAAATGGGTCTTCCGCATCAAGTATAATGCCGATGGCAGTCTTAAGCAACGCAAGGCTCGTCTTGTTGCTAATGGTTTTCACCAACGACCCGGTCTTAATTTTTTCGAGACCATTAGCCCAGTTATTAAACCTACCACTATACGCTTTATCCTCTCCCTTGATTTTATGAATGGTTGGTCGCTGCGTCAGATCGATATGAACAATGCCTTTTTGTAAGGTACTCTGACCGAGAATGTCGACATGGTTCAACCTCCCAGGTTTTGCAAATTCCGACTTTCCTAATTACGTTTGTAAATTACGTAAAGCAATTTATGGTTTAAAACAAGCACCTCATGCTTGGTTCACTGAGCTACGAAATTATTTTCTCTCTTATGGTTTTCGTGGTTCATTATCCGACCCCCCACTCTTTATTTTTGATCAGGCTAACGTTCGATTATACGCTCTTGTTTATGTTGATGATATAGTTGTTACAGGGCCAAGTCAGCTTGATGTCGATAAATTTATTGTTGCCATCTTGTCTCGGTTTTCTTTAAATGAGCTTGGATGCCTTTCTTATTTTCTAGGTATGGAGGTCACTCCGACATCCGCCGGCCTGCAGCTCAATCAGTCCAAGTATATCTCCGATATTCTTGCTCGCTAGGATATGCTCGATTGTAGTCCCTCAATTACACCTATGATGCCCTATCCACATCTTCAGCGAGAGGATGTTGAACCGGTTGATGATGAGACTCAATATCGAGCTGCTGTTGGGAGCCTTCAGTATCTTTCGCTTACCCGGCCTGATATTGCCTTCGCTGTTAATAAACTCGCTCAATTTCTAACGCAACTGACATCGTCACATTGGTCCGCTCTAAAACGGTTGCTTCGGTTCTTGAAGGGCACGATGCATCATGGTATTCATTTACTCAAACATGCTCTGTTTAATTTACATGCTTTTTGTGACGCTGATTAGGTCGGAGAACGCGATGATTACATCTCGACCACTGGATATGTTGTCTTTATTGGTCAAAATCCGATTTCCTAGTCATCTAAAAAGCAGCGCGCCTTGTCTAGATCCTCCACGGAAGCAGAATTTCGTGCAATTGCTGAAACTACTTCTAAAATTCTGTGGTTAAAGTCGTTATTTACTGAATTGGGAATTTCCGTATCATCTGCTCCAACCATTTTCTGTGATAACCTAGGTGCTACGAATTATTCTGCCAATCCTATCTTCCATTCTCGGATGAAGCACCTAGCGTTAGCTTTTTACTTTGTTCGGGAACAAGTAAATTTAGGCACTGTTCGTGTTCAACATATCAACGGTGATGATCAAATAGTCGATACTCTCACTAAGCCGTTGTCACGGTCACGGTTTACTTCCTTAGCATCCAAGATTGGCCTTACTCTTCGACCGTCCATCTTGCGGGAGCGTGTCAAGGATAAATCAAAGTCCATACATGAGCTTGTTGCTCAACCAAATCCAACGCCTAAAAGCTAGTTCAACATCCCCTATTTTACTCCCATTCTTATGTATTTTTTTATTCTCTATAGTCAATTTGTATTCCTTAATTGTAGTCTTTTGTTAGCTAGTATCTAGGCTTTAGTTAAGGCTCTTTTCAGTATATATACTTGTATCATGTAATCTGTTTAATCATTAATACAAATCATTAAAACCGTCTAAGTCTTTACAGTCCTTTGGTTTAGGCACAAATACCAAGGAATGAGAAATGGATTAATTATTAAATGACAAGTGGAACAAATTAGGTGTGAATGATCAAATTGTTCATCAAGTTCATTCTTAAATTAGAAAGGACAATAATTAACTGAGATGCTCCAATATGGAAAATGACAATAAATGATCGGAATAGAGGGAGTATTTTTAAATAGGGGTATGAAAATATATGGTTATGATCTATGAATATTCGTTCTTATTTGTCATGATGCATGCCAAATTGCTTAACACTTAAAACAAACTTAAGATGAGATAATATATAATTATCTGGATTTGGTTGGCCTAACACTTTAATAAAGTCTAACAAATACGACTACGTATTAGACTTTTGTACAATACAAAAGATGCCATGTGGTCTGTCGCATGTCATTGCTTCATGTTGGTACTAAGGAAACAAGGCCCATCTTTTGTAATCAAGCACCATGATTTGTATTGCTTAAGTGATTTGGCGTTCTTAATCTCTCTTTCCTTACCCTGCTGCAACTTCTAATATTTGATTACATTAATTAAGTTGCTACTAACTTTTATAGCCATCGCATTATTTTTTCCATGATGTTGACATACTTTCCCTTTCATACTCTTCACTCGTATTTCAAATTTGTCTCCCATTGGTCATTCTTAAGACGGATATATCTGTTTTTAAGAATAAACTAGTTAAATAATATCCCACTTACATAGACAAGATAAATTTTTTTGTTAATCTCAATATATCTTTGTTAACAGTTAATTTAGTAAGCGTACTAAAATTATTATTTTAAGGTTACTCGAGCCCACTCTAAGAATTTGATGTTGGGCCTAATCAAGTGTTTAGCATAAAAGAAGAACGAAAACCCAGAAGTTGAGCGTTGGACTAGGAAGCAACATCGGCATTCAAGCTTGGCATAAGAAGTTATTAGGGGTTACCAAACCGCTCCCCCACTAAGGAAGTAGTTGCAAGGAACCGTGAAGAGAGCCTATGTAAGGAAGCATTCGCCAAGACAAAGGAAACACATACAACAGACAACTACAACTAAGTCTATCCTTTGACCTTAGATTATATTATATTAGCAGGGTGAAACCATCCATCCATGGAGGCAATTAGCAATCTATCCCTTAGTTTTTAATTTAGCATCCACAAGGACTCTTGTGAAAGCTATGTTTTTGTTGTGTAATTGGTATTTTCTTGATATATAAGTATCTTTAAAGATTCATGTGTTCAAATTTTAAGAATCATATCATTCATCCTTGGGCGCTAAATTATATAAATAATTTAGCGCTGCTTATTAATCACGCATCTACAACCGTGAGTCGAATCCTTATAATTTAGGGTAGATTACGCATCTACAACAGTGGGAGGATAAATATAATTAGTCCTTCTAATACTATAAAAAGTAGGAAATGTATTCAACTAGATCAAAATCTAGAATGAAAAAAGCGGACGATCAAAGTAAAGAACAACACTTTACTAACGCTGAAAATTCATACTTACACAAAGTATCTAGAAATTATTCATGGAAGACTGTCCATGATAGAAACTTTGACAGTCCCCATTCTAGGTCTACTCGTAATGATGATTCCTGAATACACATGGAGAGTCTAACATACAAGGAGTGTGATGGATATCATAGATGATCTAAAGAAACGCTAGATTCTAGTCGGGTGTTACCTAATAACCAAGGTGGGTATCCCACACCCAGAGCACACCCTGGAATGGGAGGAAAGCATATGAAATCTTGTAAAAAGAAAATTGTAATGATCCCCTACAGATTCAGAAGTTCAAAGAAGTGTTATCATGAAAATTTCAAGAAGAGCGAGGTTCTTGAGCTTTGATACTCCATATGACGATAAATTTTACCATAATAATACAAGTATACCTCAAATTTAATATAATAAAAATAAAAATGAGTTGACGGTTTCACTATGAAAATAAAATAGATGAGAAATGTCAAGATGAAGTAGTTGGTATGAAATAAGATTGCTATATTTGAAGTATCCTTCAAACGACACGAATATCTGAATGATAATAAAGGCCTAAATGAATATAATGGTTCCACATATATATTCGGATTCAAATATTTTTAAACAATACTGATACCATCAAAAGATAATGTAATTATATCGATATATTTATGAAACCAATATAAATTTGCGCGTGATATAAACATTATAATGAGGATCTTTTATATAAACACTAAAATAAGGATCTTAGCACGATATTGAGCAAAAATAAAGACAAAACGACTTAACCGATGATTGGCAAGGAGGAGGTGGCCAAGCACAAAGACCCATAAACCAATAACCAAGATTTCGGGAAATGAGAAGCCAACCCCCAAGACCTAATAGGAGCTCTCACAAGTTTTAAGGAATCCAAGCCCATGAGAAGCTAACTGCTACCGTAACTCGGGTGACTCAGCACCAAGTCAGGCGAGTCAAGCTTGAAGTCGGGCGAGTAAGCATCAAGTCGAGGGACTTAAAGTTCTGGATTTGCCATCTCTAGTTCAGCTCTCACGAGCAGGAAGAGGTCTTATATGGTGAAAACTTCTCCTATTAGGCCAACACTTCATTTAAGCCCTTAATTAACCCTTGTGACCCATATATATACTAACTTTGTAGTAATTTAGGATTATACTTGATCAGACTTAGGAAGCCTCCTTAGTTTAGATTTCCCTCTTAGATTAGATTAGTCCTTTAATCTTATCTCAATCTGCATTATGCTTTCAATAATTGTTCTTCCAATTTACATTTTCAATAGTTTACATATTGGATCTCATGGTTTTATACTTGATGATTAATGACAAGTCTTCACCTTTATTAAAGGATTCATTTTATTATTTTTCATTCTTTATTCATTATTAGTGTATATATTTATGATCTCTCTTTAATTTATTGTTCATCATTCATCAAGTTTGCATCTTTCTTGTTATGATTAGTTTAGATTACATGTTTATTGTTGTTATTAGCATCCATCTTGTTATGATTAGTGAGTAGTGATCTAGTTAGGGTTAATGGCGGATTAGGGAGATAATTAAAGGATGAATCTATGTTGGGTCTATCAAAATCGATTAATTGTTGTGTTTTCAACTAGTGCTTATCAAGTGTTTGATGAAATGCTTGTTTGACAAACTTGTACGAATCTCTATCTATTCAACACTCTTATAAGATCGAGAACCTTAGGAGTTGTTAGACCATGCACTATGTCGTTGTTGTGTAGAACGAATGTACACGAGAGCTAACACGACTCGACCTAGGTAGGACTGTAAGATCGAGAGCCTCGACCCATAGTCCGACTACAAACTTGACCCACTTTAGACTCATATGTGTAATTTCTTTGATCAGCTCTTTGAACCCATGACACCTTAGTGCTTTTAATTAATTTTTTACATCTCTTACTTTCAATATTTGCTTTAGTTTACATTTCATTAGTTTATCTTAAAACCCAAAACCCCAAATTATCGTGACATTGGCACATATTGAAATAGATAAACTTAGAACCCAAAGCACACCGTCCCATGGATCGACTCCGACATACACACTTGCTAGTTGTTCCTCAAGGTTTAAATATGCTTTAACCTTGAGGAACTTGTTCCTCAAGGTTTTTCTTACCATTTTCATGTAGTTTCCTTGTTTGTAATTGTTTCCTTGTTTTAGAAATAATGATGGCACAAAGCTTCTAACAAGAGGAGTACGTATGGGCAATAGATTACCCTACAAAATCCCCATCCAAAAGCCCGAACATCCAAAATCTACAACAACTCTTCCAAAACAAAACTTTTTACAATCACCCATACAACAAATCTCCTCTTTGCCCACAACAAGAAAACAACCGTAACTTTGATATGAAAAAGGGGTTTATCAAATGCTTAAAGACCAACGTCAATTCTTCAAGCAAGTGCAAGAAGACACTCAAGAAAGGGATTTGGTTCTCAACAATATCATCGAGCATGGAAGAAAGATGGAATATCGAATAGCTCAATTGTAAGCCGACCACGAACTATATAAAGAACACATTGAAGAGGAGAGTGATGAGACCAAAGAGAGCAGAGTATTCTTTCTTACCCATTGCCACCCACCCTCACAAAATGTCAAATGAAAGACTTGATAGGAAGGTGTAATTGAAGAAGATAGCGAGGGTGAAGAAGAGTTTGGAGGACATTATGAAGCAAATTATGCAAATGTCTCACCACTTACACCTTCCTAAATTCCAAGCATTGAACACCCTGTATTCCTACTTTTACCCAACTTTTCAAACATTGTCTACGAATGCGAGTTCAAAGGTGTGACCTTTGATATGGAAGATGTGAAGTTTGGAGGAGCCAAGTTTATCTTTTGAGCTCTTGCGAATATGAGGGAGTGTTGTTCGAAGTAAATCTTTAGGTGGTGTATAAAGAGCTAAAGAAAAGAGATGACGCTTCTAACAATAGCTCATATGATGAAGAATTTGGAAGCAAACACAAGTCACCCGACCAATCCACTTTGTTCCATGAGTTTATAAACAATAGAAAGCACCACATATTCCAACCTATACCTAGCTTTGTGGACACCATCTATGAATGTGAGTATGAAGGTGTGGTATTCGATGAAGAAGATGTGAGATTGAATAAACCAAATACCCTTAGCCTATGTGAATATAAGAGAGTTTATTTTGAAGTGAAAATCGAGTTGGTGGAAAGAGAGTTAATGAAGATTGGTGATGCTCCTAAATATGACTCTTATGGAGAGAGTGATGATGACAAGCTAATAGGAGACAATGATGAGGAGTAAGAATCTTGCAATGAATCATGGGATGTGGAATCAAAAGATGAATGGAATTGTGAGATTGCCATACTTTAAGATGCCATTGTTGAGAAGTTTGAGGTTTGCCTTTATGGAGAGGGTGAACTCTTTTCTCCTATTGACTATGAAGACCTCATGACCCCTACCTTGGAGCCCATGATTATTGGAGAGGACATTGATCACCTCCTCAATGAGGTCCAATTGTTATGAAAAAGGTACTTAGTATAGGAGGTCAAGAATGAGGCTATGAATAAATTTACTGGTGAAGATTTAACATCTACAACCCAATTTCCTAAGCTGTTCTGTAACACCCGCGAAATTTTTGGAATTTATAACGTATTTAACTATTTTATTTCGTTATTTATATTTTAAAATATATTTATATAAAAATAGCACCTTTTTATGTAGAATAATAGTTTTAGTAACCGTCTTGGCCTTTTGCATTGGGTCGTAGAGTTTGTTCTAACTTGATTTTTAGTTAAAACCGACTCAAGTTGAGTTGTTTAGGCCAATTCTAGCTTTTGGACCTCTTTACTCCCTTCCTCTACTCAAACCCTTGTGACATCTTCATGTCCTTTACTTCAAAAATCCGAAATTTTCCTCTCAAGAACAAACACCATTGAAACCCTTCACCATTAAACCTATATCCATCATAAATCTTTCAATCCTCCACCAATATTCACCGTTTTCACGCCTACCTCCTCCTTTACTTGCCCTCCACCTTTCTAAGTAAGAAAGATGCATCCTTTCTAAGTTTTTCTAAAAATCCGTCTTTCTAGGTTTAGAGTAATTTACTCCTTTCTTTAAAGTTGTTGCTGAGGAAGCAAACCTTGAAGACTCGGACTTTGCGGGTTGAAGATTAGAAGTTCTAAAAGGTAACGGTGATAAGTTACTCGGTATTATATCAGTTAATTGATATTATTCTAATCTTTTATTTTTTTGAAATTATTCTTTTAATTGATAAAGTTAGTTATTTACATGTTAATACATGTTTCTTATCGAATAATTGTTGTTGGATGGTGTCTTAAGCATTTATGTGGAATATTAAGCATATTTTGTATTAATTGTTATCAATTAGGTAACGTTGGATGTTTGAATATGTTAGTTATTGAATTCCCTCTCACGTATGCCCTAATTCACATGTTTTAAGTATATTGTATGACAATTGGTTTAAGGTATTGGAATTGGAACAATTGGGTGATGTTGGATGAGTAAACGATTTGTTTGTTAATTTTCGACTCAAGTTATATGATATCTCATATTTTAATTACATGTTATGTTAATTAATTAGAAGGATTGTGTTAGAAATGTCCATGTTTTAAATTAGGTAGAAAAGCATGTATAAAACCATCAAACTTGCGTATAAAATGGATGGAACGAGCTTAGAACAAACCCTGACTCAAACAAACTCGTCCCAAACTTGCCCTATTCTTGCCCCCAAGCACCTCCCTTACGCCTGCTTAGCCATCCCACCGGAACAACTCCATCCTGGACCAGGACAGACCACAGACCAACCCACCGTTACTCTTCTACCCCATACCGGCTGGGACACCCCTTGTCCTGGAACGAGATGACTTCCAGGACCTCTGAAAGTATGACAGAAGGATCGGCGTAAAAAAATTAAGTGTTTCAGCCACTTGAATCACTCGATTCAGAGTCTGTATGAATAAGTGGCATCCATTTTACCGTTTCAAGTTCTATAAAAGTATACCCTTTTGTGAATGATGGTTGTTTTTGCTTATTATTCGTATCATGACCCATCTTTTCCCTTGTTGAATCGTGTATGCTTATGGGTGGTTTGGCTTTAATTTGTTTACGTTTTGCCTCGTGTTTCGAATTACTTAATTAATTTGTTATCATTTGTTTATACTATATTTAAGTAACATGTAAATATGAAATATAATGTTTATTCATGTTATAAAAGTATGAAATAATATTATATACTTCATATTTGAGTTCTTACTTGTTCATTATCGATTCTTTTACCGAGTTTTAAATTTGAATTACTTCTCTTTGAGTGACTACTTGTGTTGAGTCGTTTTCTTATGGAAATGTCATTATGCTTTACATTCTTGTGTCACATATTTTTGCGTCTCTCTCACACCGTTCTGTCGAGATATGGTTATCTCATGCCATTTCCGCCTCTTTCGTGCCGTTCTGTCGAATTTGGGGTACTCGACCTGTGACACCCCGCTATTTAGGGCGTCAAATATTAACTTAAAAGAAAGGATACGCAGCGGAAAAATACGACATTTTTAAAACTTTTCAAAGTCCAAAAGCGAAGAGTCACTAACATAACCAGACGGAAACAAAGTAAATGTAATAGTTAGATTTTACAAATCACAATAAACAAGTGTTGGGGAAAACATATCCCACGAATGACAATAGTTTAAAGGTAAGTCCAAAATATGAAAAGAAAAGGCCTAGGGTGCATTCTCGCTAGCCCACAAGTCTCCCCCATGCAAGACCAACCTGCACCTGTCATCCATGTAAACATGAATGCCACAGTCAGTGAGGAGTAACTCAAGGTTCTCTCAGCCACATTACATTGAAATGCACATAAACAATAATATAAACAATCATAATGAGTAAAGAAAGAACAAACATACTTATTTAAAAGCATTAGCATATACGAAACATGTGGAGTAAGGAATACATGGCAATATGATACTAATAAGAGGAACACATGAGACATGAACACATAAGAGGGGATCGTATCGCAACTAGTGGCTTGCATCTCACCACTAGTGTCTAATAGGTTCAATATAGAAGCAAACAAGTGTCCGACTCAGAGGCTACCTTTAAACCATGTCCGAGACTTTACAAAAAATGAACACGCGATCCTAAAGGATTGATCATCTTCTACGCAACGCCATGCAAGGACTTTAATACCCTTAGACAATAACGCAACCCTTGGTAGGATGACTAGCTAGGTACATCCTAGCATAAGACCTGGATCCAGACACTCGGAAAGTAGGCTCCTTCCTAATTCGACATGCGGCACATAACTCCGCATCCTAGACTCGATCTATATACACAAGAATCGAGTACCCCACTCGCCCGTACCGCACGAGTGTGACGGAAGATATAAGGTAGAAGTCAAGCACAGAGGTAGGTTGATATCAATACCTTACGGACACGGTTCTAACCACCGAAGCATATGGTAGCTTAACCATGAACAATACATGACATATCATGAATATATAATGGTAACAACTCGTAGCTCATAATGAAACATAAAAAATTCATGTAAATCTGATGAAATGTAAATAAATCATATACCCAAAACATATCTTTTATACACTGAGTGAAAAGATAAGAAACAATGAAGTAGGTGCTCCAGAGGACCGGTTGCCGGCCAACCGGCCCAGCCACCTTCCATACAGATCTTTTATAAACATATCAGCCGACCTGTGGACCGGCAGCCGGCCCACCGGCTGGGAGAACACCCAAAATTCCAAATGCCAAAATGAAACAGAAACTTCCCAACCGGCCTGTGGACCGGCAGCCGACCCACCGGCTGGGACAACATCCAAATAAAATTTTTCAACCAACTTACAGGGACTCCCAGCCGGCCAAGGCTGACTGGAAGCCGGCCAACCGGCTGGGAGAACATACTCAAGCCAAATTAAGACAAGTTCTAGAGTGCTCCCATCCGGCCAGTGGACCGGCAGCGGGCCCACCGGCTAAGACATTCCCAACACAAATTTTGACAAAAAGAATCAGGGGGTTCCCAGCCGGTCCACCGGCTGGAGACCCCTGTACATGGTTTCAACATGTTTTTCCATACTACACATTTTCAAACTCAAATTTTGGCATGCTTATAAGACGGGAACACGTCTAAACGTAAAACTCAGCATGTAAACCAACAACTATCCAAGATATGTCCAATTCTTCAACCACTAGCTTACATTTATACAATTTTCATAAATACTTGAGAAAATAAGTGTCAAGCATGACAAAAATGATAACTTTATCACAATTCAAACATGAAAATAAGTGTCGAGTAACCTATCACCGTTACCTTATGCTTCCTAGTCTTCGAGTGAATCCTCAACGATGTAACTATCTTCTTCCGGGTCCTCCAAATTATCACCTAAACATAAAAATAAATGAGTTAAATGAAGAATTCACCTCGGATGAAAAGAGGAGAAAAATGACGCGAAAACCAAAGGAATTGGTTGAGAAATGAAGAAGTTATGAGGATTTTAAGCTTGGAGAATTTTGGGGTGTAACAATGGTGTTTATTATGCTAAGAAAAATGAAAGGAGGAAGAAGGGTTTGAAGAGGTTTTATGTGGAAAATGTTTGATATAAGGGCTCAATTCAAGTCTAGGCCCAAAACAACCCAAATTGAGTCGGAATTAGCTTAAAACTCGTCTTAAGGTTACTATACACTCAAGACAGATCATAATATTATACTCAAATTTTTTATACACTAAAAATATATTTTTACTCAAAACAAGATTAAATCACAATTTATTTTAATCAAATTATTAATTTACTTTTAAAATCATTTATGAAATTTACGGGTGTTACAATCTTCCCGCCTTTTAAAAAGTTTCGTCCTCGAAACTTGATGTAAAGGAGATTACCTAATTGAATAAGCTCGGGGACTTTCTCCGCATGGAGGCTTCCGGTTCCCAAGTCTCTTCTTCAACACCACAACAGTTCCATAGCACTTTCACCAAAGGTACCACCTTACTCTTTAGCTTCTTGTCTTTTCAGTCCAAGATGCGAATTAGTCTCTCCTCAAAAGATAAACTCGGCTCTAGCTCAAGGATATCATCTTGAAATACATGGCTCGGGTCGCTCACGTACTTCTTAAGCTGAGATACGTGGAAAACGTCGTGAACTCTGTCCAAACTCGGGCGTAAGTCAAACTTGTAAGCCATGGCACCTATCCTCTTCACAATCTCAAAGGGTCCAATATACTTCGGACTCAACTTACCCTCCACTCCAAACCTCTTTACACCCTTCATTGGTGAAACCTTCAAGAACACTCGATCTCCAACGTCGAACTCCAAAGGTATACGGCGGACATCGGTATAAGACTTCTGGCGATCTTGAGCGGCTTTCATTCTTTCATGGATTAACTTCACTTGGTCGATTGTCTCCACTTGCTTCTCTGGTCCAAGATCTCGAACATTGCTTGATTGGTCCCAACAAATTAGAAACAGCTTCGATTTTACTTGGGTCTACCGAAACCCCTTCCTTGGACACCACGTGCCCTAGAAAAGCTACCTTCTCTAACAAAAACTCACATTTGCTTAGCTTGGCATACAACTGATTCTCCTTTAGAGTCCGTAAAACCATCTTCAGGTGTTTCCCATGCTCTTCTCGGTTCTTGGAATACACCAGGATGTCATCGATAAAGACTACCATGAACTGATCCAAATAGGGACTAAACACCCGGTTCATTAAGTTCATGAAGACGGTTGGTGCGTTAGTTAACCCAAATGGCATGACAACGAATTCGTAGTATCCGTACCTGGTCCTGAATGCACTCTTGGGAATATCCTCATCCTTAATCCTCAATTGGTGATAACCCGGCCTCAAGTCAATCTTGGAAAAGACTTCCGCTCCACTCAGCTGATCGAACAGATCATCGATCCGGGGTGAAGGGTATCTATTCTTGATGGATGAACTATTCAATTCTCGTTAGTCAATGCACTGTCTCATGCTTCCATCCTTTTTCTTTACGAACAAAACGAGGTGCCTCCCATGGTGACACACTCGGCCTCACATAACCCTTTTCTAAAAGCACCCCCAATTGATTTTTGAGTTCCTCCATCTCCTTAGGTCCCATACGGTAAGGTGCTTTTGAAATTGGCCCAGTTCCCGGTTTCAGGTCGATATTAAAATCTAGGTCTCGCTTAGGTGGCAAACCGGGAATTTCCTCCGGAAACACTTCTTGGAATTCTCTCACGACCTCGATATCACAGGCTTGGGGTGACTCCTCTCGGGTATCCCACACATGACATAGGATCAGCTAATCTCTCTTTTTCAAACAGGTCTTAAGGGCATTCACAGCTATAAGTCTTACTTTTGGTTTTACTACGAATCCTCGATAAGACACCCTCACTCCCTTGGGTCCCCTCAGAGTAACTTTCTTCTGGTGACAGTCGATGAAAGCCTTGTACTTCCTTAACCAGTCCATCCCCAGAATTACCTCAAATCCCCCAAGTGGGAATTCGATAAGGCCAGCCTCAAAGTTCACCTCTCCTACCTTGATAAGTACATCCTTATAGATCCTATCACAAGGTATGGATTCCCCATATGGTATGGTCATAGAGTCTACGATTGGGTCGAACACTTCTAATCCTAAGGTTTTTGCATGATCATAGGAAATAAAGGAATGTGACGCCCCAAAATCAAATAGAACAAAAGTAGGCTTAGAGTGCACAAGAAATATACCCGTGACCACATGAGCATCCTTCGCAGCTGCTTCCTTGCCCAAAGCGAACAATTTTCTACTGCTCTTAACCCCACTTTGGCTAGCTGAGGCTGCCCCACTCTAATAACTGGCCTTATTGAGCCTCTTCTGGAGGTTCCCATTGCTTTGACCATGGCTCTGGTTCCCATGAAAGCGGTTCTAGTTAGGGTAACTGTTAAAACTTCTTTGGTTGCTAAAGGCCCCAGTCCTTGAACTCCCTCCAAAATTCTGAGCAGGTGTTCGATAACCTCCACTCGGGTTTCCTCGGAAGTTGCTCCTCTCCTGGTTCCCCAAGTTTACCCTACAGTCCGCCTTCTTGTGCCCAAACTTCCCCCACCGAAAGCAATTTGGTCCTCCACTCATTACCCGGGACACATCACGATTACCTCCGCCTCAACTGGCATTCCCGACCGGCTCACTGTTAGAAAATAAGAGTTGTAGCGGTTCGAATTTTGTTTCATGCTTCCAGTGCTCTCATTATTGGTTTAGGCTTTTCTCTTTTCAAGCTTCTCCTTCTTTTCCTCCTTCAGGATATCGTAAATTCTCTCGGCCTGACCAGCCCTCTGGTACACATCCTCCACTGTACTGTGTTCTGCCGCCATCAACCTCTTTTTGATGTTCACAATCAATCCCTTTTCGAACCTCATGGCCAATATCTCCTCTGTGAACCCCAAATCAGTGACATACTCAGCTAACTGCATGAACTTGTTGTGATAATTTTCTATAGTCATCTCCTCCGTCATTTTGAAGGTATCGAACTCGGCCCTCATCTTGCTTTTGACATGCTCGGGTTGGAAAGTTGATGCCAAAATGTTGGAGAAAAGTGTCCCCGACAATAATGCGATCACAAATTGTCGATCATATTTGATCACATATGTAAATCTCACATAAAGAATACATG
>VHZZ01004588.1:9221-28262 GCA_009801015.1 Silene noctiflora | reverse complement strand
CTAATAAAAATTCTTGATGAAATATACGGATATTTCCTACACGTACAACACTCGCTAGCCCACACGTCGTTCAACCCCAGATCAGCTTCCACGAACCTGTCATTCATGTAAACATGAACACCACAGTCAGTGGGGAGTAACTCAAGCTTCTCTGAGCCACATTACATCGAAATGAACGTAATTATGCACTAAAAAAATACAAAGCATACATTATAGTCACGAACAACTTAAGCATATGATAAGATAGGGGAAATATAGCATGTGATAAGCACGTGAAATAAACAAGGATCAAAGGCATATGAAACATTCATATATGATAATCCGACCGACCATTACAAATGAAGTCGCAACTATAAACCAACACAGATGTCACATAACATGGATATCAAGAGGCCAACAACATAACACATGTGAGTGAAAACCGTAGCCATTACTTTGGAAGTCTTTTAGCAAACATGCACGGGACGTGGCTACTAACGTCACATGAGTACTTATGGATTGCATCTCACCATAAATACGAATGGGAACATCAATCCCGCCAATCATATCGGTACTAGGTGGCTTGAATCTCACCCCCTAGTGTCGTTATGATCAAAGACAAACATCGGCAAGGCAAGTATCCGGCTCAGAGGTAACCTTTAAAACATGTCTGAGATACAAGCATACAAACACGAGAATGCAATCTAATGGGAAAATGGCATAAGCGACTCATTCAAGACATTTAACAACTCTCAGTACTCTAAACACATACTTTCCCTTGGTAGAACGACTAGCTAGGTACGTCCTAGCCAGATGCGATGACTCATATACGAACAATATATGACATTTCATGTGAATATAACGTAAACATTTCATATTTACATCATTAATAAAACATATGAGTGAATGAGGAAAGAAATAGAGAAACAGGGGCTCCCAGCCTGTCCAGGGAACCGGCTGCCGGCCAACCGTCCCAGCCACCCTGTCAAAAGAAAAAAAACCAGTAAATCACACATAACCGACCGGTGGACCGACAGCCGGCCCACCGGCTGGTACACAGGGAAAATACTTGAAATTCAAGCATTCTGGAACGCTCCCAGCCGGCCCACCGGCTGGGACACCAGCCAACATATTTTTAACCAACAACTTACAGTGCCTTCCAGCAAGTCAAGGCTGACCGGCAGCCGGCCAACCGGCTGGGACAACACCCACAAGCCAATTAAACCAAGGTTCTGGAGTGCTCCCAGCCGGCCTGTGGACCGGCAGCCGTCTACCGGCTGGGACACACCCAACAGAAAATTTTGACAAAATGAAACATGAGGTTCCTAGCCGGCCCACCGGCTGGAGACCCCTGTACACGGTTTTCAACAAGTTTTTCATGCAACATGTTTTCAAACTCAATTTCTAGCATGTTTATGAGACGGAAACGAGTAAGAAACGTGAATTCAGCATGTAAGGCAAACCAACATCCATTATAAATCAATTTGATAATCAAACCATCACGATTTTATGACTTTTGAGACACTAAGCCTTAAACAAGAGAAGAAAGGCATAATTACAAAGTAAAACAGGAAACCAACTTATTCATTCATCATCCTCATAAATTAAACATGCCAATTCATAACCAGAACATGATATACACCAAATCATGCTACTTTATCAATTTCTAACACATGAACACCGAAACTAAGCACATATAAACACAAAACCGAAAGTAATGTCGAGTAACCTATCACTGTTACCTTTTGATTCCTTATTCTTCAAGAGAGTCCTTAATAATATGGCCACCTTCTTCCGGGTCTTCCAAATCTTCACCTAAATACAAAATAAGATGTGTTAAATTGAAGAATTCACCCTCCTGGGGAAAATTGGGTTTCGAAAATGGGTCAAGGAGGAGAAAGACGGTTCCTTTCTTACTTACAAAGAAGGAGAATGAGAAGAGGAGAAGAATGGCGCGAAAATTACTCTAATTGGTTAAGAAATGAAGAAGTTATGGAGTTTTTAGTGTTTAAGGGGAAGAGGAACAACAATGGTGTTTGTATGTTGAGTAATGAAAAGAAGAAGAAGGGTTTGAGAAGGTTTAAGTGGAAAATTGAGGTGTTATATGGGTCCAATTCAAACCTTGGCCCAAAACAACCCAAAATGAGTCGGAATGACATAAAATACATCTTAAGGCTACCATACACTCAAGACGGACAGTAATATTATATTTATAATCATTACACACAAATATATGTTTTTACTTAAAAATAAGATTTAAATGTAATTTGCTTTAAGTAAATTATTAAATTACTTTTAAGTGTATAAATAAAAATTGCGGGTGTTACAATCTTCCCACCTTTTAAAAAGTTTCGTCTTCAAAACTTGAAAGTAGGAAAAGAAAAGTTGTAAAAGCAAGGTCGGTTTTCAAAATTGAAAACTAATTCATTTCCAAGAATTGAAATCGAGATTCATCCAAAACATTTAGGAAGAATTTCAAAAGTACTAATCTCCTTTCATGGAACGACAAAGCTCTTGTCGTGCACACAAGAGCACTAGCATTCCAAGTCAAAGACAAATTTAAAAATACAAAATCATATGTCGATAAGCATAGGACAAGATATTAGATGCCTCTGACAACGTGTCCTGACGACCAATCAACGTTAAAGCCAAATAGAAATTGATAACAACTTAAACTTTCTTTTGAAAAACCAACTTGAAAGCTTAATGATTCGTTCATCAACCTCCAAAAGGAGTCAACTCTTGAAAAGGGTAATATTCAAATTTTATAACGAATCAAAATGAACCAAAAAATTGTCAAAAATCATGCAAAATGAAAAACAAATTGGGCATATAAATTACAAGTCACAAAAAGAAGTTTACACACAACGTACTAAAAGGACTAAACCAGACTTCAAAGAGTAGCAGTCACGACAAGGTCGACAAAAGAGTAACGAACAAGGAGTTTCAAAGACTACTAGCTTTAAACCTAGAGGAGAAACATGACAAAAGAGTCAGAGGGGGAAATAGAACGGTGAGGCTCATGGTCACGGTGAGGGAAACCTATGGATCATAGGAACAACACGCACTCAAATCCTAAGTAGCAAATTTACCTTCCAAACTTGCGAGCTAATCTACAACGGAATGTAGTTCACCATGCTTCCGCTGCTCCACTCTGATCGATACACTCCCTCTAGCGTCACTAGTACTATTCAAGATCAAAACTACACTCATCACTCACACCCATCTAGAATCAGCTATAAGTCTCCCAATAGGGTGAGACTCCCATTCAAGGTTCCTAACTCAAAGTGCTTCGAGCTTCCTAGTATGCCAAACGAAATCTTGTTATACACTCGCAACTACAGGTATGAAAGATGTCACTCTCCTAAACCATAATCACCATCAACTAAAAAGATAAACCAATGTAAAAATCNAATCTTGTTATACACTCGCAACTACAGGTATGAAAGATGTCACTCTCCTAAACCATAATCACCATCAACTAAAAAGATAAACCAATGTAAAAATCTAGAGTGACATTTCTACCAAGCATAAGGCTATGAGATACCTATTAGAACACTCATGAAAAGCTACACTAACCTTATGATCAACTCAGGCCTCCGATTAACACTTACGTCGCCAATCTCTTAATCACAAAACCACCAAGAAACTACACTACCACTACCAAAGGTACACTATCTAAATCTAGCTCTCGCTTCACCAGATCTAAAGCAACTCAGACTCTCTTACCTAATATCGGCAAGGTCAAAGCTATCAACTCTTCGAAACATACCCTACTGCTATGGGACATGGGTAAAGAGGGGTCCAGTCTACGAAAGAGCAAAGGATAACAACAGGGCACGGAAATGGTAAGAATTCCCAAGGGCAAGTGAGACACGACAGGCATGAGGCTCAACGAGGTGAGCTTCGAGAGTAACGGCTATGAGTACATAGACACTTATTGGAGTCAGGAAGATACTCGAGGCAAGGAGAAGATCGGTATATTTACGCGTAAGGGCATAGTTCAACGAGAAAGCAAAGAATAAGACGGAAAAGACATGATGCAAGGAAAGGTCATGGTTTAACTTACACACTCCATAAAGCTTAGGAATCTCTACCACAAGGTCACAACTCCTAAGTTCCTAGGGATACTCTTAGAATAAACACTATGGCACTCAGGTAAAGTAGTTCACGCTCAAGAAAGTCCTTTGTAATAAAAACGATTTATAGTTTTGTTTACCAAAAGTATGGGCCAAATCATTTTTAAATAATAGCACTGATAAAATCCTTAGCACTTTTAAAATAAAAGTTTATCCATATTATATATATTCTAAGCAAAATATTATCATCCCAAATTTATCAAAAAAATTGTATACATAGACGAAAGGGTTTTATTTGATCAAAACAGAAACTTTAATGAAAAGATAAAAATGTATTGAAATAGATTATAATCATCAACTTCAAACTTAAAGTATCAACAACCTTCTCATTTTAAAAGGATGCATTTTTTAAAGGAAAGAGTTTGTTTGTTAACCTATTCTTTTAGAAGGTAAGGGATTACTCACAAAGTAGTTCTCTTCCAAATTACCAAACTCTTGGTTCCCAATACACCCCAAAAGTCAATCATAAGCTCTCTCATGTAACTCAATCTTATGCTATCGACTCCACTAGTAAATCGTTCTCAACTCAAAAGTCTCAAGAGCTAACTAAGATCAAATTACAACACCAATCCATATATAGTCCTCRACACCCCAAAGTATCTCCTTCAAATCTCACACCATGTCAAGCCACTAGGCATTAGAATCACCAAGGTATGTCTCGCCACACTGCTCAAGCCTTCCTAACAATATGGCCTCTCAAAATAACGGTTAAAAGTTAAACCAAACAACTCTCTCAAAAACCAAAACTACTCGACCCAGGTTAACAACCCACAAATAGAATAGGGTTTATCTACAAAGCATCATGGGAGGAAAGCAAGAAACGAAGGGTAAGTCAGGAGGGTACAAGAGTGGCTTCCAAGGTAGAACAACAAGAGTTCTAAAGAAGGATAATCGTCAAGAGGTAGAAAGAAAGGTAAAATTGATCAATGATGGAAAACACACCCGAATTGGTACGGGGATGGGCAACGGCTTCAGCTCGACTCAAGGCATGGATAGTCTCTTCTAGCCTAGCTTCCGAAGCATGAGGAGGAATAGGAGCATTCTTCCTCTCGGGGCAACTCTTCATACGGTGTATGGGCTTCTTGCATCGGTATCACGCCAATGGTCTTCCAAAGCACCTAACTCCGGGATGATAGGCTTGCTTGCAGTGGGAACATTTCCCACTCTTCTAGAAGTTGTTGATGTTGCTTGGTTGAGAGACTTGTCCACTCGGCACTTGACTACTTGACTTTTGTCTTCTTGGCACAGACTTCCTCTTGTTAGCGGATGACAAAGATGAGGGCACAAAGGATCTCTTGTCGCGGTGGTTGGGACGAGGATGAACACGAGCATCGGCATTTCATTGATTTTGAATTATTTGAGTAAGAGCTTGCACGATGACGTTCTCCACTCGAGTTGGTCGCGCCATCTTCTTACGGCACAAAACCAAACAAGTTAGAACCTACCAAGTAGCATAAAAAAATAGACTACCAACTTAGGTCCTTAATTCTACCTATCTCTCATTCATTATTTTAAGGTCAAGTAATGTTTTAAGGTTGGGGCACACGTGTGTGCGTTGGGAGCATTAATGCTCTGATACCAACTGTGAACCCCCGCTATAAACGTAACGTAAACAATTGAAATCGAAGCAGAAAAATACGAGGTTCTTAAAATTTTTAACGTAGAAAGTGTTTGAAACAAAGCGCGGGTTCAAAATACAAACAAGCGGAAATTAAAGTACGGAAATACGAATACAAATAGTGTTTGGGGAAAAGATATCCCACGAATAAATAGAGTACGGTGGGTAAGTCTAGCAATACAAGGGACTAGGTCCAAGGTACAACACTCGCTAGCCCACACGTCTTACAACCCAAGATAAGCTTCCACGAACCTGTCATTCATGTAAACATGAACGCCACAGTCAGTGGGGAGTAACTCAAGGTTCTCCCAGCCACATTACATCGAAATGAACGTAATTAAGCAATTTAAACATACAAAGCATACATTATAGTCACAATCAACTTAAGCATATGATAAGATAGGTGAACTATAGCATGTGATAAGCACGTGAAATCAATAGGGATCAAAGGCATATGAAACATTCATATATGATAATCCGACCGATCATTACAAATGAAGTCGCTACTATAAACAAACATAGATGTCACATAACATGGATATCAAGAGGCCAACAACATAACACATGTGAGTGAAAACCGTAGCCATTACTTTGGAAGTCTTTTAGCAAACATGCACGGGATGTGGCTACTAACGTCACATGCATACTTATGGCTTGCATCTCACCATAAATACGAATGGTAACATCAATCCCGCCAATCATATCGGTACTAGGTGTCTTGAATCTCACCCCTAGTGTCGTTATGATCAAAGACAAACATCGTCAAGGCAAGTATCCGACTCAGAGTTACCTTTAAAACATGTCCGAGATACAAGCATACAAACACGAGTATGCAATCTAATAGGAAAATGGCATAAGCGACTCATTCAAGACATATAACGACTCTCACTACTCTAGACACATACTTTCCTTTGGTAGAACGACTAGCTAGGTACGTCCTAGTCTACATATGGCCAGACTCACGACATGCGGCAGCACCGCCCGCACCCAAGACTCGATCACTAAACACGATGGTCGAGTACCCCAATCGCCAGCACCGCACGAAAGAGGCGGAAGTCCCAAGAGATAACGCACACTTGCTAGAACCGCACAAGTGGCAAACCCATACTTGCCAGCACCGCACAAGTAGGGCATGAGGCTAGTTAAGCAAGAATATGAGGCATTATGTCAATTCCAATCATTAGAAACACAAGAGAAGAGAATGTAAATAAATGATAACCATGCGATGACTCATATACGAACAATATATGACATTTCATGTGAATATAACGTAAACATTTCATACTTACATCATTCATAAAACATATGAGTGAGTGAGGAAAGAAATAGAGAAACAGGGGCTCCGAGCCGGTCCAGGGAACCGGCCCAGCCACCCTGTCAAAAGACAAAAACCTGGAAATCACACATAACCGGCCGGTGGACCGACAGTCAGCCCACCGGCTGGTACACAGGGCAAATACTTGAAATTCAAGCATTCTGGAACGCTCTCAGCCGTCATGTGGACCGGCGGCCGGCCCACTGGCTGGGACACCAGCCAACATATTTTCAACCAACAACTTAAAGTGCCTCCCAGCCGATCAAGGCTGACAGGCAGCCGGCCATCCGACTGGGACAACACCCACAAGCCAATTAAACCAAGGTTCTAGAGTGCTCCCAGCTGGCCTGTGGCCGGCCCACCGGCTGGGACACGCCCAACAAAAAAATTTGACAAAATGAAACAGGAGGTTCTCAGCCGGCCCAGGGCACCGGTAGCCGGCCCACTGGCTGGAGACTCCTGTACACTGTTTTCAGCAAGCTTTTCATGCAACATGTTTTCAAACTCAATTTCTAGCATGTTTATGAGACGGAAACGCGTAAGAAACGTGAATTCAGCATGTAAGGCAAACCAACATCCATTATACATCAATTTGATAATCAAACCATCACGATTTCATGAGTTTTGAGACACTAAGCATTAAACAAGTGAAGTAAGGCATAATTACCAAATAAAACAGGAAACCAACTTATTCATTCATCATCCTCATAAATTAAACATGCCAATTCATAACCAAAACATGATATACGCCAAAGCATGGTACTTTATCAATTTCTAACACATGAACACCGAAACTAAGCACATATAAACACAAAATCGAAAGTAATGTCGAGTAACCTATCACCGTTACCTTTTGATTCCTTAGCCTTCAAGAGAGTTTTCAATAATATGGCCACCTTTCTCCGGGTCTTCCAAATCTTCACCCAAATACAAGATAAGATGTGTTAAATTGAAGAATTCACCCTCATGGGGCAAATAGGGTTTCGAAAATGGGTCAAGGGGGAGAAAGACGGTTCATTTCTTACTTACAAAGAAGGAGAATGAGAAGAGGAGGAGAATGGCGCGAAAATTACTCTAATTGGTTAAGAAATGAAGAAGTTATGGAACTTTTAGTGTTTAAAGGGAAGAGGAACAACAATGGTGTTTGTATGCTTAGAAATGAAAAGAAGAAGAAGGGTTTGAGAAGGTTTAAGTGGAAAAATGAGGTGTTATATGGGTCCAATTCAAACCTTGGCCCCAAACAACCCAAAATGAGTCGGAATGACATAAAATACGTCTTAAGGCTACTATACACTCAAGACGGACAATAATATTATATTTATAATCAATACACTCAAATATATGTTTTTACTCAAAAATAAGATTTAAATGTAATTTGCTTTAATTAAATTATTAAATTACTTTTAAGTTTATAAATAATAATTAAGGGTGTTACAAATAAGGTAAAGGGTATAATTTCATAGCCAAGCATCATTACTGTTAGCATTCTTAAAAGTTGCCATGGTGCGGGCAATCTTCTTCCAAGATCAACTAACTACAGTCATTGAGCGGGGAGTGTAACTGACCCTGGAGCATTCTTTCATATATATTTGGCTAAACCGCTTCCCCAAAGATGAATAAATGGTACTAATGTTTTGCAGTTTAGAATAAATAATGACACTAATATTTCTCCAGATATTATTGTTTTAAGTAAAAAGATATAGGATAATGATACGGCGCCACCGGGTGGTACCGAAAGTCGGCGCCACCCAAATTAAAAAATTGAAAAATAAGTGAAATGAAATATAATTGACTTGTTTTTGCGCCAACCCCATAAGGGTAGTTACGTCATATGATATGTATTGAAGATTAACAGAACTTTAACAATGGAGATATCCTCCTTACTCATGCTATTAACATGGATTTAATAGGCATGAAAATCAGTGTGGAATGATTCTTATGATACTCAAAACGAGTTAATCATCATTGAAATCAGTAGTGTTGCCAATAATATGGAAACAAATTGGAATGTTTGTTTGTTTATTATGGTGGGATGAATTTGTAATTATTAGACGTCAATTGGATTTGCCTAATTTTCATCCCAGTAAYATTTGATCTCCYTCCATGTCTGGAATAGTCRTCTGCTCTCTATCGACCTTAATTACGACTTYCGAGAGGCTTTGTATCCGCCGTCTATCATGGAAAACTGGAAATCTAAACTCGACGATCTAATGAACTTTAATTGTCTGCTACTCCGATCCATATAACCTAACTACGGAGTATATCACTAATTCAAAGTAGTAGATCTCCAACAAAATTGGCCTTCGATGCGTATAACAGCAACTCCAGCGGGTCAACAACTTATTTTTTTAATTTATCATGATCTTTAATTTCCTAAATTACCCTTTGTAACAAGTTAGTTTGAAATTTAAATTTGAAGAATGGAAAATAAAAATATCAAAGGAATTTACAAATTTACCCCGGGTGGTACTCAAATTGGGTGCCACCCGGTGGCGCCATCTCATTTTCCAAAGATATATAGTAGTAATTAAGTTAACTAACGAATATGGTGTTAATTAGGTGTTACTAATAATGTTAATTAAAGACATTAACACTAATTTTGTGCTAATTAATCTAGTTGCAATTCCAAAAAAATTCCCTAAAATGAAATTTTTTAATTTCCGTCTTTTCAAGTATCGCGTTGTGAGTGGCATGTGTAACAATCAAACTCTTTGTACATGCCTTGTATATCCTATCTCCTTTTCCCATGTATTGTCATTCCTAGGTAATTAAGGAATTTGATTACCTAGTCCTTAGTCCTTTAGATATGTAATTGAAACTCCTATATGAATACAGGTAATTGAAAATTTAATTCCCTATTGACAACTAAAGGACCTCTTACTTTAAAAAAAAGTTGATGATTTTTATTTCAGTACTAATCAAATATTACAAGTTAAAAAAGACAAAATTAAATAAAACTAACTATAGTAGTTAAATTTACAGGACCAAGAATTATCGTGTAAAACTGTAAAATCCTGACCGTTTTTTTTTATATATATATAGGCACACGTTTATTAATAGTAATGGAAAGATGAATATTTAACTAATAAAATACCGTCTCAAAATAAAAATATAAGACGGTCTATGATCTTATTTTATGGAGTAAAATTTATATAAGCAAATACTGTAGAATGGACCATCACGCCACGAACATGGTCATCAATAAGTCAGGTTTTCTTGCGTGATAATTTCAAAATTAAATGGTATAACATTTACTACCTTCAACTATCTACTAACTATCCACCCTAATAATAACTCCACTCCCACAATTTCCCCCTTATATAAAGTCACATCACCAGTAGTCTCACCATAAACTCACTGAAAACCATCAGAAACACACAGAAAAATAGAGGAAAAAATCAAAAGAAAGTTAAAAAAAAAATGTCCAAGTTTTGCATTATTACTGTCTTACTAGTCCTGCTTATGGTACAGTCTGCTTTTTCTGCAAGAACATTGCTTGACAGTAATGTGGTGGACACCACTAAGAAAGGTAGTGATAATGTGAAGGATGGTAAGAATTTTATAGGGTTTGCTGGGCTTGGTGGTGCTGCCGGTGTCGGTGGTGTAGCCGGGGTTGTACCGGTTGGTGGACTTGGTGGTGGTCTTGACCCATTGGGTGGAGCTGGTGGTCTTGGTGGTTTGGGTGGTGCTGGCGGGGCTGGTGGTTTGGGTGGTCTTGGTGGTGGAGCTGGAGGTTTGGGTGGTCTCGGTGGTGGGGCTGGAGGTTTGGGTGGACTCGGTGGCGGAGCTGGAGGTTTAGGTGGACTCGGTGGCGGAGCTGGAGGTTTGGGTGGACTTGGTGGAGCTGGTGCTGGTTGCACTCCTACACTTCCTCTTCCTTGAAATCCAAGGCTTCTATCTACTAAGATTAATTAGTACGGAGTAGTCAGTATTATTTAAGATGTCGAGGTTTAGTTTAAATGCATGCAAGGTTTTAGTTTGTTTTATTTACGTTGGTGCTAAGTGTTGTGTCTTTTTTTATTGTTGTCTTAATTTTAATTAAAATTGTTATGATTTATGAGAATTACTACCGATTTTGTGTTATTTTTATATTATTATTATTATCCTTAATTTATGCCATGTACTCCTTACGTAATTTATCTGAATTTTGAAGTCTTAATATTTCATATGCATAAAGCTCATTTGTAGCAAGAGGACAAGAGCCCCAAGCTTACTGGATACATCGAATTCCTTGTAATAAGTAACTCCCATACTGTGGATTAATACTCCATATACATTTATCTCCATCGATCAATGACTAAAAATAACAATATCTGAAGAGGTTATATGCATGTTTTCCTTCTGACAAACACAACATGATATGTAAAACTGGTACTGCATCTTTGCATTAATACTCCAGTTGGTAGGTCCTTCTCCTATTTGCTATAAATTCTACCTCATAAGTCATAAATCATTCTGCATGCAAGATATTTAAAAATTGTAACCAATCTATCATATAAATATTTTTTATTTTTATATTGACATAATTTTAAGAGTTGATCAATTTGTTACATTTATTTACTTTCATGTATTGTTAAATTTTTCTTCAGTAGAATAACAAATGTACAAAATTACCTAAAGCAAAGAGAACTCGAAAAAATAATGAATCACAATATATAAACCGTTGTTTTTAGTCGTCCATTATCAAAACCATCAACAAATAATTTTACGGACAACAAGTATGGTAATTAATAGGAATAGTAATAGTTGCTTCTTTTGTGAGTACGTTGGTAATTTGGTATGCCCTCCGTTTTTACCAATATGACTTTTCCTCCTATTCAAGTGACATCAACAAATGTTTGAAGATTAAAGTGTGAAATTCAAAATGTAAAATAAATAAGGAGTACTGCGTATTAAATAGAAAGAAAAACAAAGGGAAAACACAACACCACCTTAAATCGATAGGGTCATGTGCGATCGACTATTTACCAAACCACATAGGATACATTTTTTTTGGTCATTCAAACATTGTTTTTCAATGCATTTTTCGCTAATCGGTCCCTTTGTTTTGGGTAACTCTACCAGATGACAACTTCCGCCGAAATAGTCAACTATTTAGGTTCGACGTCTGATTCGTTACTTTGTTTCCCTTCATTTTAACCCTCAAACCTTTTACCTCCCATCACCTACCAATTTCATTGAAACTTTTTTTAAATGTTCAAAATTTTAAAAATACTTTACTAATCTACTACTGTTTTAGGTTGGGTGTAACGATGCGCAGGGAAAGGATAATGGTATAGGTGAATGTCGAAAAAGTTTGAAAATTTCATTCGACAACGGCCACAAAAGCACCTAGCTCCACCACCGAATTTAGTGGTTTTGGGGTATGTTTGACGTAAAAGTGCAGTATTAGTGTTAAAATAAGGGACTTGCTAAATCCCACACACCAATTTACTCAATGCCACACATTTTGCCCCTTTTTTTCCGAGATACCCCTTTTATTTTCACCCCACCAAAAGAGAAACAAGACATAATGAAAAATCCAAAAATTGAAAAATGCCAATTTACTCAATTTAGAGGTGCCCGACTCCGACTCAATCTTTGTCCTAGATGACTCTAATACAAAAGGAAGAGTTTTAAATTGCGAGTCATAAAAATGGGCAACTACCGAGATGATTGGAGATGAACAGAAGACCAAAGCTCTTATTGTCATATAATCAAACGGGTCCACAGTGTAAGTTAGGATGATCTCCACATCAACCCTTAATCCAATGGAAACGTGGGTAAAATTATGATATTCTTAGCTTCAGATCTGAGTTCAATTTCCATAAACGAGTTTAATCGTAATCGACATCAATCCAAACCCTAATTGTAAAAAAAAAAAAAAAACATTTTTTAGTAATAAAAAAAACTATTAGCTAAATCGATTAAAAGACGGTATTAAAAAAGTTGTTGGTGAACGGAAAAATTACATGTGATATGTGCGAATTATGGTCCATTACTGTCGAACTATTAACGAATTGGTTAGGTTTTGAGAGACAAAGGAGAAAAAGAACATTTTTTAATTATTTTTTGAGACGAAGGACAATTATAAAAAATCAGGAATAAAATACTTGTGATTTAGTAAACTAATGCGGGATTTAGCAATTACATCAAATAATTATTTGGCACGAACAACTCTCTTTACAAATTTGTCACAAACGCTCTTGCAATCTTTACTGTATGAGACAAAACAATGAATCCCCATTAATTTACTACCTACACCAAATTTACTGAATACAACTACACAAGTGTAAGAGTAATAAAATTTATGACGCATCTCCAACCAAAACCCTAGCATTTCCCTACATATTTACTGAAAATACCGGTAGTGGTCAATGCTCTCATTAATTGACATTTGACATATATTTATACGAGTAACAGTAGCGGGAAAGAATGACATGATACGCGAAAACACGACACCAAATTAACGGGTTTGGGTTGATGTTTAATGACCTATTTTACTATTTATGTAACTGGTTTGATACGAACACAATATGAGATTTAATTGGGTTGGGTTGAGCTCTCTAAACACGAATGACCGGTTTAATAAATTAATCATATTTTTTCTTGATCCTCTGTCACTTAAATATATTTAAACTTTCCAAGTATATTGGTATGAGACGAAAACACGACACAAATCCCACGTGAAATTAATGGGTTTGGTTGTGACTTGATGACCCATGTATGTAAGTGGGTCGACAAACACGACCACGACACGAATTTTTAATTAGGTCAGGTTTGGGTTGAAGGGTTCGTGACCCGTTTACAGGTGTGAGAAACACGAACCGATACGTACGACCCGATCTGTTCGCGAATTCTAAGTAGCAGTGTAACACTGCAGAAGCAAGCAAGCTGGCATGTTCATGAACATCAATTCTCATAGTTATTTCTCACAAATGCTCTTACTGTCCAATGTCAGCCAAGCATATTTTCCTTTTCTATTTACTCCGTATTTTATTATGCATTGAATTATTTACTGTCAAATATTAATTACCTCAATTAATTACCACCCACATTCTCACCAATCACTCCTTTATAATGCACATGAAACCTCACACAATTTCTGCACCAACTATAACTAACATTAAAAAAAAAGTGAGAGTGAGGGTAAAAAAAAAGTGTAAGAAAAAAATGGCAAAGTTGTGCAATGTGTTAGGATTGGGCTTTGTGTTATTGGTCATTTTTAGCCAATCTGCATTTGCTGCAAGAAAATTGCAAATGAACAATGGCTTTAATACAAATGTTGTCAACAATAATAATAATGATATTAATGGAAATGATAACAAAAATACTGAAAATGTAGTTTATGCCACTAGGGAAGGTCCAAGTGGAGACCATGCAAAGGGTTTGACTGATAACAAGAATTTTGTTTATGGTGGTGTTGGTAGCGCAGGTGGGATTGGCAGTGGAGTTGGTATTGTGGGACCATTAGGTGGGGTCGGGTTTGGTTCGGGTATTGGTGTTGGTTCCGGAATTGGTGGGGTTGGATTACTTCCTGCTGGTGGTATTGGCGGCATTGGTGGTGTAGGAGGTGTTGGTGGTGGAGTTGGTGGTGTTGGTGGCGGTCTTGGTGGTATCGGTCCTTAAGGCATGCATGATGCATGCATGCACAAGGGCGTATTTTACGTCCTATTATCCTAAATATAAGCTAGCCATGCATCTATTTATGTTGGTTTTATTTTGTTTTAAGTGGAGTTTAGTTGTAGTTTAATTTGTGGTGAATGTTGTAGTAATAATCTTAGTATTTAAGGTTGATTAAGGGTGTTGTAATCTTAGGAAGAAATTAAGGGTGTTGCTATAACTAGCAACTAGGTAATTATCAACGTTTATGTTATTTTGTGTATGTTGTTTCAGATTTATCGTATAAAAGTGATGAGTGTTTTAATTACTTTGTGATTTGTCGTAATGTCCCAAGTGATAAATGGAAGAAGGCATCATTTTGTTTTCTCATTCCTACATCGATTATTCTTCTTTCATGCACCCATTAACAAAAAATCTTTATATACATAATGTTTTGTAACACCGTCTAATAATAAGAGTACTTTACCAACAACGTCAAATAAATTACTTAATGAAGAGATAAAACAATATTTTATTTGGATATCTTGATATTTTACATGATAACCATTGTGTTCTAAAAAAAAAATCAAACATAAATAAATGATTAAAATAAATAAAATATGACACTAGTAGAAAAAGGGCTATTGACAACGTCATGCTAACATCATTTTTTATCAAAAACGATGTAAAAATTATAACTTTAACTTTCACATCGATTTTAAAAAAAACGATGTAACTTTTTTTTTACTTTTAATTTACATCAGTTGCATCGTTTTTTTGAAACCGATGTTCATTTATTTATGTTATATTTGTTATACCGGAACCGATGTCAATTTTTTAGTTGAAGCGTTTATTGCATCGGTTTCTAACTCTCTTAATGAACCGATGAAACAAAATTATAATAAACGATCACATATAACACATTACTTGCTTCTAATAAACCCTTCCTTTTCCAATCGAAATCCCTAGCCTCCGCGCACGCCTTCCGGAGTTGCCTTCCACGGTTTGTCTACCATCATCGACGACCACAATCGCACTCCACCACAGTGATATTCCATCTCCCTCCACCATTCTATTGCGAATTCGCCTTTAAGTGGTAGATAGGGTTCGCACGCCATCCACAGTCGACATCGCACAACCCGTCACACCGTCACCCTCCATCGTCACGGTACCGGCCTTCATCTCTCACATTCCCTTTATTTTTTGCTCTCTACTTGCCTCGCTCTTCTCTATTGTCTTCATCATTGTCCGCCGATGCACCAATTTCTCTTCCTCTGCTCCCGATTTCCATCTCATATGTTTATCTAGGTCAATTATACTACTTAAGGTGCATGATTTATGTATTTCCGTTTGGTTGTTGTTGTTAATTTGCGGTTATCCAAGCCAATTAATTATGCTTGTTCTTTATTGATGAATTGTCTCAATGAGTTTTCAGAAGTTCGTGATTTCTGTATTTTCGCGTTTATTTTCTCTGATTTATTGAAAGTAAATTTGTTGTTATTCAATTATTTATGTTGTCTATATGTTCGATGGAATGCTCTTGATATTTTGTAGTTTTGCAGTACAATTTGTAATACTCGTCCTATTGGGGGACCCGTTGACTGACCATAAGTACCTTTGACCTTATTAGACCTGTTGATATAGACGCAGGAACTCGACCTAGCACGGGACACTCAGTCGAGTGTGGGGCACTCGACCGAGTCCGGCTGACTCGATCGAGTATGTTGGTACTCGATCGAGTGCGCGAGTGACAGCGTAATATAATGTTACGCGAAAGTCATAACCCGAAATCATTTCATTTCATTTCTTCTTCGCAAAACCTAAAATCGGAACACTTCTCCCTCTACCTCCTTCCTCTCTATCTCGTTTAAGCCTCTGCCTAGGAGACCACCATGGGAGTGGGTGTGCGCGTCGATTTCGGTCTAATTATCCGTTCATCATATAAGGTAAGTTATCGTCATCATCTGTAGGTTTTGGGTTAGGGTTATGGTTGTGTGTAATCTGGTAGTACCATCGTTGTAGGTGTCGATCAAATTGATGTGGAGCTTGCACATTCCACTATTGAGTCCATGGCCATTCATGATTCACAATATGTGAATTCCAGGAGTGCTCATTTGAAGGCAAGAGATGAGGATCCAAACTTAGCCCTCATGAAAGCTCAAATTGCCGCTCTTCAACAACACATTGAGAGTGGAGGGTCTAGTTCATCCAATGTTGTCGAGCAAATCAATGTCACTAGCCAAGTGGAGGTTTGTGAAGGTTGCGGTGGTGCGGGCCATTGTACCGCGTTGTGTTGGGCATCAATAAAAGAAGTAAATGCTTTCCAAAGCTTTAAACAAAATGCACTTCTATTAAGTACCTTTTCTAACAACTATAACCCCAACACCAAGTTCCACCCCAACTTGTCTTATAAGAGCACCAATGTTTTGAACCCCTAACACCAAGTACCTAATGTACCCCAACCACCTAGGCAATACCAAGGAAATCCTCCCGGTTTCCAAGGTCAAATGCCTCAATTCCAACAAGGTTATGAACAACCTTACCCCCAACAAAATGGCTACCAACCAAACTACCCACAAGCCCAAGGCCCCAATTTCCCAACCAATGACCAAGTTCTAGGTAAGCTTGAGGCCATGATGATGAAGGTAGTCAAGGCTCAAGAAATGATGCAAGCCCAAATGCAAAAGTGCGATCAAGCTAAGGAGGCCGCCATTAAAATGTTGGAAACTCAAATTTCCCAATTAGCCACATCACATGCTCAAAGGCAACAAGGTCAATTACCACCCCAAGAAGCTCAACCACATGATACCGTTAATGCTATTAATTTGAGAAGTGGTACGAGCAATGCTGGTTCATCCATGACTTTGGATGACGAGGTGGTAAGAAATGAGTCCAAGCTAGGGGGAGGTGTTAAGGGGAAGGCTAAAGAAGATGTTTAAGAGGTAGATGATCCCAAGGCGAAGGAGCCCGAAGCTCCTATTCAAGTTCCATTGCCATTTCCCCACTATTTGGCAAAAAAGAAGGATGAGAGTAATTTTGGTAAGTTCTTGGAAGTCGTTAAACATTTACAAGTTATCATTCCGTTTGTTGAATTGATTTCGCAGGTTCCTTCTTACGCCAAATTCATGAAAGAAATCCTCAAGAAGAAGAGATCCTTTAATGAGGTTGAGACGATTGTTTTCACGGAAGAGTGTAGTGCTCTTCTCCAAAATAAGCGACCTTGGTGCTAGTGTAAGTGTTATGCCCCTTTACGTATGTGTGAAACTTAATATGGGTCCTCTCAAGTGTACCAACACTACTTTGAAAATGGCGGACCGTTCTTTAAAGCAACCATTGGGAGTTTTAGAGGATGTTCCGGTCAAAGTTGGTTAGTTTTTCATTCCCGTCGATTTTCTCATAAAAATTGACATGGCCGAAGATGCTCAAATCCCAATTATTTTGGGTAGACCGTTCTTACATACCGCGGCCGCGTTGATAGATGTGAAAATGGGAAGTTGACGTTGGAAGTAGAGGATGATAGAGCTACATTTACTAAAAACACCACCACTAAGAGCCCCGTGCTTCAAGAATCTTATTGTTTTCTTAACACTTCGGATTCTTCTATTACTTCTGCACTAACGAATTCATTGGAGGAAGATGTCGGTGTTTGTTTTTCAGGAAATGATGCTCAAGGTGCTATTGCTAAGAGTACAAAGAGGAATTTATCATGGAAGAGTTTAAATTGGATGGGAAATTTCAAGAAGGCAATCCAAGAGAGCTCGGATGGTGGTGAGCTTGATATTCAACAATGATCTTAAGGACGGTGGAAGTCTAGCAAGACTTTAATCAGCGCTTCTCGGGATGCAACCCGTGTGTTTGTTCATAATTTTTGAACCTTTATTGTTTTTATAGTTTTTAATTATATTTTGTAGGTTGGATTATGTTTTGGTTGTGATTTGTAGGTACTCCAAGTTAAAAAGAAGTCTTATGACGAATAAGTCCATGTCCCCATGCTGCAACCCCGTCCGGGTTCGTAACATTTTATTTCTGAGACGGAAATCTGGAGTGTAGCAGCAAAGTCAATGAGGTGGATACGATCAACCCCGATCGGTGTGGGCTGTCCCCGATCGGGGTCGTGGTTATGTATTTTTGCGGCTGTTTTTTTTTTTTTTTACGGTAAGCGTGGTTTGTTTCACAACCTGTAAGAATGGTACAATTCCTTGTCCCCTTCTCCATTATCTTCAATTTTTATACCTTAATCGCACTCAAATAATTTTCTAGCTAGTTAGTAAGTTTTTAATTGCATTTTTCTTTTATTTTCCCGCTTCCCATTAGATGTATCCTTTTGTCTTATGTGCTTTGAGCCAATTCTATTGGTTTGGTTTGATGTTTTTATTGTGGCACAGTGAGGACAATGTTATGTTTAGCTT
>VHZZ01004586.1:75663-87571 GCA_009801015.1 Silene noctiflora | reverse complement strand
ACAAATTGACAAACTTAAAATGGATTCCATATTATCCCATGTAAACTGTGTATATGGAGGGATTATGGGTGATTGTGTTTTGGTCATTTAATTGGAGAAAACACAATCATACCCTACGATTAGTAGGGTGCATGCTTGCTTCTTGAGAAGAGCAAAATAAGAAAAGGATTGGGCATCCTTACCCATGCTCATACCCGGCCCCCATGCAAAAATAAGAAGAGTTTTTCTCTTCTTATTCAATATTCATTCTAACCTAATTTCAATAATTTGATTATTGCATATTCTCTCTAAAATTGTCAAGAACAATTAAAAAAAATCTCTCACAAAACTAATATTATTTTCAGCATTACTAAGGTAGTAAAAATAATAATATTAGATGTTATTTTAAGGTCACATTTACTAATTTCTAGTAACAAAATTAGTACTTGTATTAAGAGTTGTTTCCTTGGTACAAATCCTTGAGGAGTAGATCTCATTATTAGATCTAAAGGGGTTTCTTGGTGCACTTGGAGTGCTGGGATTTTTATAAGAAGACTAACTTGGAAGGTGTCCAAATTAGTGTATCCATTCCGCATTCTTTGTAAGTAGATCGCTTTCTTCTTACTTTGTATTTTTGTTATGCATGCATAAGATCTTATGAGTTTTATGACTAAACTGATTTTATTAAGATATTAGAGGTGTCTAATATGAGGTATATGAACCCTTCAATTCCAAGATTAGATTCAACAAAAACTGTTAAGAGAGTTATTACACACGAGCGTTGTGTGTGTAATAAAGAAGGCAAAAGTAACCACAAGGGTACAAAAAGGAAGAGGAATCTTACGAGAATAGGGTGTGAAGATAAGGTTAGTTTTAGGAGAATTGCTTCGGGTGAATATGAAATTTATGATTTTGTTAAGGCTCACTCACATGCTATGGTTACACCAGCAACAATGATTCATTTGAAGTCGTCTAGGAATTTGATTCTATTTCACAAGAAAATGATCATGGATCATTCAAGAGTAAACCATGGGCCAATCGACTCATTTAGAATGTTTAAAGAATATCTGAAGGAATACAAAAATGTTGGGGCTTCTTTAAAAGATTTTAAAAAAAAATTCAAGGGATGGAATTTGATGCTGAGATGCTATTAGAGAACTTCATGCAAAAGAAGGCTATGTCTCCGTCTTTTTATTTTAACTTTGATTTGGATGATAAGAAAAGACTAAGTAAGGTTTTTTGGGCAGATCCAATCTCAATTTAAAATTATGCTCTTTTTGGTGAAGCCGTCTCTTTTAATGCTACATATAACTTCAATGAATATAAAATGGTGTTTTACCCTTTCACGGGTGTAGACAACCATAAAAGGTGTGTTACTTTTGTGGGTGGTTTGTTAAGAAAAGAATATGGAGAATCCTTTACTTTGTTGTTTGAGAATTTTGTGAAGGCTATGGGTGATTGCTATCCTATTACGATATTAACTGACCAATGTTGAGGCATAAAACAAGCTTAAAAGATGTGTTTGGTGAGAAAACATAACACCGATTTTGTATGTGGCACATTATGAGAAGTTGTCAGAGAAGGTCGGTCCATCGATTTGCCAAGACACAAAAGTTTTGAAAGAAATTAATTCTGTTGTTTGGGATGGAGAGATTGCTCTAGAAGAATTTGAATCGAGATAGAAGTCGATTCTTTCGCCATATGAGCTTTCTGATCATGAGTGGTTGAACTCAATGTTTGAAATTCGTGAAAGTTGGATTCTCGCCTACTTTAGAGACATATATCTTGGAGGGGTTATACGTACGACATCAAGGTCAGAATCTGAAAATAGTTTTTTTGGGAACTTCACCAACCCGCACCTCACACTTGTCGAGTTTTGGATGCGGTTTCAAACGGCCATGGATGCACAACGCTGGAAATATTCTAAAGTAACGGCTGATGATAAGAAATCTTCTCCAAAAATGTCAACACCTCTCCTTTCAGAAAAAAAAAAAAGCAGCTGAATTTTTAACAACCGCGGTATTTTATGATTTCCAAGAAGAAATACAAGCTGCGTGTTTTACTTGTAGTCGTTCACCAAACACAATTGAAGACAACAATGAGCATATTTCAGTAATGGACCGTGAAAAAGATAAGGTATACAAAGTCAATTTAAGTGGTAATAAGTTTTCTTGCTCGTGTAAGATGTTTGAGAGAATTGGGTTACTCTGTAGACATGTTGTGTGGGTATTGGAGGACAAAGGAATTGATGATATACGTAAGAGTATTTATTAGATAGATGGAGCAAGTCTGCAACCTGCCGCCCTATTTTTAATGTCGTTGAAACATCAATCCTAGCTGATTGTGTGTCAATAGAAAGCCACCAAAACAAGATAAGTGAATTGTGGTCAGAGGTATATACTTCAGTCACACTTCTCAATGAAAGCAGAAATAAGGAGCATGTTCAATTGCTCAACCATGCACTCTGGAAGATGCGAAATACCACTTTTGTCAAAAGTAGACTGAACGCACAAAGGTAGCCGCCAACTACTCAACATCCTCGTCGTACCAAATCGGTGGTAAACCGTCAGCACTGGTCGACCAACATCATTAGGAGTCGACCACAAGGTGTGGGAAATGTGACCCCCAAAGCTAGGAATCACGTAAGGAAACAATGGTCCATCAGGAACACGCTCGAAATTCATCCAAGAGACATCCTTGCTCGACTTCTTCTTCTTCGGAGCCACGACGCTACTACAACTCTCGTCCAACATCCCCTACCAACGGCCCCTCTCTGCCCGTCTAACATTGATGTGGGGCCCCCTACTCACTCGCTCTGCATCCCCCTCTTCCTCAGCTACCTCCTCTCTAGCCCGCTGAAAAGTCTCGTCCTACCAGCTCGGTGATCTGCATCCAAACGGGCCATGTCCTCCTCACTCCACGAGTGGGTACTTCCTCTCCAACCAACGGTGCTACCTCACTCCGAATCTGGATCCCCCCTCCGAGCTCGTGCAGATAATGTGACATTTCGGTTATGAACTCGACTAAAGAGCTCATTTCCCTACCAACCATCTAATCATAAAATAAAATAAACATTAATTAGTTAAACCAATATAAAATATAATGGAATTAATTACCATATTTAATTACGTTAATTATTGAAAAAAAAAATTAATAACGATATTTAAGTTCGAAACACGACACCCTAACGTCGTTAAATATAGTTTTTAAATATTAAAAAAGACATTTAGTTAAATATTTAACCCTAACGTTAAATATCGTTTTCTAATATTTAGTTAACGATATTTAATGACGTTAAATATTTAAAAACGATATTTAATAATGGAAATGTCGTATATTTAACTATCAGTTATCATAATTAGGGTTAATTTTTAATATTTAACTAGTTTTATTACCCGTGAAGTTCACGAGGTTAGCTATGTTGTCATGTTGGTTATGCTATGCAAATCCAGATTTGCGATCGCACTAGGCCCTAAGGACAAAAGGAACTCGTACGAAAAAAAATTATTAATCAATACGTATATTGTCAGAATATATCGTCAAAGTATATTTATTGTTATGTATATGACCATAATTTACTAAACTTTTGCCACGGTTTATTAGTATTTTATCGCAAATATAGCTATGTTAGTTGATGTTTTGCAACGATTATTGTTATTATTGTTTCTATTTTTTTTTTCTTTTTTTATTATGGTTCCTCCGTCTCGATCAGTTTTTACCTTTTATTGTTATGTCATTAAAAAACAATTTATCTATGTCATTAATTCAACCTAAATAAAAATTTTAAAAATAGAAATTTTTATATTTTTATTTGCGAACTATAATTCAAGATAGATTGAATGGGTAAAATTGTTTTGAAAGAATATGGTGAAAACTATAAACGCTGAAAAAAGAAATGATAATTTGTTGTTAATATGAATTCCAAAATATTCACTACAAATTATATTAACAATTAAAAATATATAATAAAAAAAATCGCAAAATATTTTATCACTATTAAAAATGTGAGATTGAAAAACATTTTATTACTATTAATAACATTCGTATTTGCAATCAGTTGTTGCTCGTAGTTTGCGTCAAAACCAACATTTTTAATATCACTTGGCATAACCATACAATCATTACATCTTCGCTAAGCCGAATTGATTTTCGTATCGTTAGGGTCGGGTTCACCTCTTCGTTTTCTAAATGCAACAAAATAGACAGTAGCTCTCTCACACTTCACTGTTACATAAATATGTTTTTCGTCTTGAGTAATTTCAAACACCACGTTCATTAGGGGTGGGACGAAACTCCTACTTGTAATCGGAAAACCCTTAAGGTCTTCCGAACCCGAACAACTCGTGCGTAACGACATCAAATAGCTGTTATACTTCACCCAAAAATGTCTTGATATCCCACCTAAATAATAATTTTCGGAATCAAATTCCGGATCATCTAAGTTAATTATGAGATCGTCCATTTTGAAGAGTAGAAAAGGTGAGTGATATTTTATGGTTTTTTAGATGGTTATATTGATTTTGTGACACTCCAACGTCAAGGCATGCTAATGTCTTTGATGTTTTTTTTATTACAATTGGAAATATAATTAAAGTTAGACTCCAAGAATCCAACCATATATTACTCTTTTTTATAGGTCATATATTTTATTTCGTACTTAGTGTGTTTTGTAGGTGTTAAATATGACAATTTAGGTGAGACTAGAGTGTTAAATTGGTAGAATTAGATCGTTAATTATCTTTATGTTGCGATGTTGGAGGAATGTCGTATGTTGGATAAAAGACGAGTTTAGTCTATTTATTCCATGGAATATGTGGAGTGTTGAGTTTAATGGATTGAACAAGAGAAGAGAAGATGAAGCTTGTGTGATTGGCCCGTAAGAGAAGCCCAAGCAACGTGTATATGGAGGAGCAAGGTGAGGGCTGGGTGAGGGCTGGGCGAGAGCTGGGAGACCGTGCACGGACAGATTCATGAAAAGAAGGACAGGAGAATAGCTCATCCCTTGGGCGAGCAGCCGGCATTCCAAACTTGAAAAGAGCGTTTGATTACAACTCCTGTCTTAGCTTTGCCAGAGGGAAGTGAGAATTTTAAGGTATATACAGATGCTTCAAAGAATGCTCTGGGTTGTGTTTTGATGCAGAATGGGAAGGTCATTTCTATGCTTCGAGGCAATTGAACTTTTATGAGGAGAATTACCCTACTCATAATTTGGAGTTAGGTGCAATTGTATTTGCTCTGAAGATTTGAAGGCATTATCTTTATAGGGCAACCTTTAAGGTGTTTTCAGATCGCAAGAGTTTGAAATACATCTATACCTAGAAGGAGCTAAATATGCGTCATAAGAGGTGGATGGAGCTTATAGGTGACTATGACATGGAGATTATCTACAATGAAAGGAAGGCTAATTTGGTTGCTGACGTGTTGAGTAGGAAGAGTTTGCATTCCTTATGCACTGCTTTGTCACTAATGAAGCTTAAGGATGAGGTGACTAAGATGGGGATCCATATGATTCGGAAAGGGGATGCTCTTGGGGATTAGACAGTTGAACTTGATCTTTATGATGAGATCAAGAGTAAGCAAGCCTTTCATCCTAAGATTTAAGAGTGGATAGCTGGGTGGAAAAGGGAATAGTTTTGAGGTTCTCTATTCATACATATGGGAGTGTTCGGTTCGATGGGAGGTGGTGCGTACCTAATGATTTGGAACTGAGAAAGATGATAACGACAGAGGCTCATTACACTCTATATTCAGTTCATCCAGGAGGTGACAAGCTCTATAAAGATCTTAAGAAGACGTTTTGGTGGCCTGAATTAAAAAGGGAGACAGCTGAGTTTGTGGCTAGATGTTTGATTTGTCAAAGGGTCAAAGGGGAACAACGAAGACCGCAAGGTAAGATTCAGTATCTTAAGGTACCTAAGTGGAAATGGGAGTCTATTTCTATGGACTTTATTGTGGGGTTATCGCGAATTCAGCAAGGTAACAACATGATTTGGGTGATCGTGGATCGACTAACAAAGTCAGCTCATTTTATTCCAATGAATGATATATGGAGTAAGATGCAGTTGACTAATGGGTACAGGAAGAATCTGGTAAGACTGCATGGGGTAGCGAAAGACATTATGTCAGATAGGGATACGAGGTTTATCTCCAGGTTTTGGCAAGAGTTGTAGGAGTTGATGAGAACTGCCTTAAAGTGAGCACGACATTTCATCCTGCTATAGAAGGACAGACTGAGAGGACCATCAAGACTTTACAGGATATGTTAAGGGCTTATGTGGTGGAGTTCGGTGGCAATTGGGAAGACAGGTTGGATTTGATTGAGTTCTCATACAACAACAGCTTTCACACCAGTATTGGGATGGCACCATTTGAATCTTTGTATAAGAGGAGATGTTGGAGTCCTATATGTTAGGATGATAGTGCATAAACTATTGGTTTAGGACCACGGATGGTGTAGGATATCATTGAGCAGGTACGGTTAATCAAACAGAAGATCAAAGTAGCTCAGAATCGGCAGAAGAGCTATGTCGATTTGCACCGCAGGGACATCGAGTTTCAGGCGGGTGACAAGGTTCTTCTGAAAGTGTCACCAATGCGTAGAGTGATGCATTTTGGCAAAAGGGGCAATTTGAGCCAGAAGTTCATAGGACGGTCCTATGAGATTTTGGATCGGATCGGTGAGTTGGCTTATCGATTAGCGTTGCCACCAACTTTAGACCGAGTACATAACATTTTCCATGTGTCTCAACTCCGGACGTATGTGAGTGACCTATTTCATGTACTAGAAGTTGAGAACATCGAGTTGGATGAGCCTTTGACATCTGTGGAAGTGCCAAAAGAGATCTTGGATCGCAAAGTGCGCAAGACTAGGAATGGTGAGACGGTGTTGCTAAAGGTGTTGTGGACCAATCACAATGTTGAAGAAGCAACTTGGGAACTGGAAGAGGCAATGAAGGAACGGTATTTGCATCTTTTTGATCAGGTATGTTTGGTTACAAAGACGTACCCTTGTTATTTTTGGGGGTAGGAGATGATCGCGTTTGTTTTTGAGTCGGTTTTGGTCAGTTTGGGTACGTTTCTGGGTTGTTTGATCATGGTTTGAGTACGGTTGGTTACACTTTGGGGTATGTTTCGAGTTGTGGAGTAGTAGTATGGTGTTGGTGTTTGTTTTTATAGGTCTGGGTTTGAACTTCGGGGACGAAGTTCGTTTTTAAGGAGGGAAGATTGTAATACATCAGATTTTTGGTCCTAGGTTACTCGGTCGAGTACGGGGTACTCGAACGAGTAGGTGGCGTGTTGGTTTTATCAGGCTTCTGTTTTGTGGGTACTCGATCGAGTATGTGGGCACTCGATCGAGTGTGGTGTACTCGGTCAAGTGTCTTGTACTCGACTAAGTGTCTGGTTCATTACGTTATTTTCCGAGGTTTGATTAAAGTAACACGGGAAGCATATAATCAGGTTTTCATTAACTTAAATCATTTTATTAATCGCTAAAACACTTTTCACAAAAAGGAGACAACGACATCACTGCTTCCCTTACTACCTTCATCATTCCAAGGCTAGGGTTCTTTGTTTTTGGGGTTTTCAAATCATAGCCTCGTCGATCGTTGGGTAAGTTTTCTACTTTAGTATTTTGGTTGTTTTGATAATATTAGGCAAACCCTAATTGGTTTAATTGGGGATTTAGGGTGGATAGAAAGTTTTATGCCTTGGTTTTGATTGCTTGATATCATAATAGGTGAGGACTTCCTAGAGGAGGCTTTCTAGACTGCTTTGCTGTGCTTTTGCTTGGATTGTTGTTCAGGTAGAGTTTCCCTACTCAGTTTATTGTATAATCGGTATAAGGTTATATTGTGCTGGTTATTGTGGTTATATTTATGTTTGAGATTATTGTGTTGGTTTTTGGATGTTGTGTGGAGCCATTTTCGGGAGATGGTTCCAACCCCATGTTCGCCTCTTGTGGCTCCCGTCACAAGGGAGATGTGCACATTAATGATCAGGGTTTGCTCGTTGCGATGAGCGAGGATTTTGGTGGTACGGCTACTGTCCTCATTGGCGGCATGGATTACCTATTGCGATGGGTAATCTGGCAGGACTACACTCTTTGGTGTGTAGTCGGTTATTGGCTACTGTGGAGTTTTGTGGATGGATGTGACAGTTTGATTAGATGTATTCTGGATTGTGTTATTGTGATTGTTATATTGGTTATGCAGTTGACTGACCCCGTTTTATGTTTTCAAAACTGTGGTGATCCATTCGGGGATGGTGAGCAGTTGGTTTAGCAGGTAATGGTTGTTGATGTAGCTCGCGGGACATAGATGGGTTGTGTCGTCACTAGTTTTGTAGATTAGCTTCCACTGAGTATTAGATATAATCATGTTACAGTTGTTATCACTTTTGGAGTTTTGGTTTGTATTTCTTTTGGAGACTTGTAATCCTTTTACTTTAAAGTTATTTTATTAAATTTATTTCATTATGGTTACTGTGATGCGTACTACCTCGGGAAACCGAGATGGTAGCACATTCATACATTGGGCTGGTCCTTATTAAGGCACCTTGGTGTATGGGGCTGTTACACCCACCTTTTCTTGAGGCTTTGAAAGATACCAAGAAGAAGGAGCATGACACTGATATTTACGAAACCTTTCGTAAATAGGAGGTAAATATTCCTTTACTTGAGTTGCTCAAGAGTGTTCCTAGGTATGCAAAGTTTTTAAAACTTTGTACAATAAAAAGAAATCAAAAGGAACATAGTTTGAAAAAGCCAAAAGGGAAAGCTAGTAAGTTTGTGTCCGCCTTGTTTAAGAGTAGGACTCCGTCTAGGTGTAGTGATCCGGGTGTGTTCACCATACCTTGAACTATAGGTGATACACCGTTTGAAAGAGCAATATTATATCTAGGGGAGTCAATAAATGTCCTCCCTTACCATGTTTATGTGTCTCTTAAGTTTGGTTCTTTAAAGAGTACTAGGGTGGTAGTCCAACTTGCTAATAGGTCTAGTGTTCACCCTAGGGGAGTTGTAGAAAATGTAATGGTTAAGGTAGATTGGTTGGTCTTTCTAGCAGATGTCTATGTTTTGGATATGGCACAGGAGGTCATTGTAATCCCAATTTTATTGGGTCGACCATTTTTAAAGACCACAGTAATGCGAATTGATATTCAGAAGGGTTCCTTGACTATGGAGTTTAATGGGAAGGTGGTTAAATTTTAAATTAATCCACCTAATTCAACTAATTTTATGGTTTCTTTTTTGTGTGATATTGCTACTAACCATACTTCTATGAGAAGCAGGAATCCCCCACTTCCGAGCAAAGCTTGAGATATTTTGCAGGACTCCCCACCTAGAGTGAAAAGGTGTATCCTTCTATGGGAGAATCTCAAATATGTTGAGGCTGGTAAAAGAAAGGGTAAGACTTGGTTAGATAATTTGTAACACCCTCATTTATTCAGGAGCCTTTAGCTAGGCCGCCCAAGCAAATAGGAGCGCTACCATCTCAGTTTCGCGAGATAGTGTATAACAAAGTATAGCAATCCAAAGTACATAAAATTAAAACTTACTTTAAAAGCCTTATTACAACTTAACCAACTTAAAACTGAAATAATAAATTACACATCTCTTGCAGCGGAATTAAATAAAGTACGTAAATTAAATAGTGAAAGTCTGAACAAAGTGAACTAGACAAAGAGGTAGACATAGCCAAACATCCATATGCATCCCCATGAGCTCCCAGAACAGCTAACTCGAAACCTGTCAAAATCTGCTCCCCAATAATGGTTCTCACAAATGTTTACAGAATACACTGTCAACCAAAAGGTTGAGTAGGATAAAATAAACAGTAGATACAAAATAATCACAATGCACATGTAATGTCAAATGATAACGCTCAACCACTAAGCTCATCATCAAAAAAATCCTCCAGGTTATGAGCCTGAGGCCACTCAACAATCACTCACGAGATCCACCAGCGACTATGCCTGGGGCAGTCCATTAATCATAATCACATGCCTCACAATAAAACCTCTCATAAATCCATATCGTAACCAAACAATATAATATGCATCACAATAAACCAACAATTAACTGCATCCAACATCCAATGCTCACCTAAGAATATAGCACATTAAAACAATCCAGCTGAGTAGATTATCCTACCTTTTAGCAAATACTCCAAATAGCAAATCCTCGTAACACCATTAAAACAATCTCCTTCCAAACCGCAGCCTAAACAAATAATAATTAACTACGGTTACAAAACACATCCCACATACTATTATTATATAATTATTAATTATTAATTATTGTTTACGTAAATTATCGAATTAAACCCGTCAAATAAACTTAAGCTAATAAAGAAACCATCACTCAATGTCACACCCCTCGCCCGCGGTCAAACAACCCCTCAAACACCGACCTACACTAGCAAACCACCCCTGCCACACCGTAGTCAACCACCCACCACCACGGCGTGCCTATCCAACCACCACTGCCACCATCGACTCCCCACGGCAACCCATAACTCCTCTCCCTACCACGACACACAAACACCCAACACCTCCCTTTCACAACGTGCTACTCAAAACACCAAACCACCATCACTAGACAACCCCTCACCACCTCTTACCACCACCATTGTCACCATTGACGCACGGTGGTTCCATGGACGGCTTCACCTTGCCCTCGTCGTAATCGTACGACCCACCAACATCGTCTTAAGACGGTTTCACAACTCGTTTCCCCCTTCCCCTGTTTTGCTTTTTCTGGCCACCATAGCCACCAAGTCGCCGCCTTTACCCCACCAGACATCACCACTAGGGTCGACTCCACCACCCACGACCAACCAACCCCAACCCAGGTCACGACAGTCATGCTAAAGGCTTCAAATCCCTGTTCCAATTACACGGCATCAACCCGACACCACCACAAAACTCACCCAATTATCACCCTTAGCATGGTCGACGGCATCCCTAGCTAAGTCAGGTAAGGTCACGGCGGTCCCTAGTCTAACCTAGGTCTATAGTTATGGTTCTAGGGTCAAGGCAAGGTCGAAGAATCAAACGATTAAGTCGATGTATAAAACAATTTAATAAAACGATTTTAAGACGGTTTATAAAACTTACTTGTTTGATGCAATTAAAGGGCTTTGTAAAAATCTGAAAATCCTCTTAAAAGCTTGTCTTGAATTGTGATTAGAATAGGTCATAACATGTTATTTATTTATTAGGTCAAAGGGAGAAATTTGGGAAGAAATTGGATTTCTATAAACTTTAGGAATAAATATTATTATTAATATTAATATTATTAAATTATAAAATTTACTAAATTATAAATATTATTATTAATATTATAAATTTTCGGTCCATATATATATTAGATGGTATTAATATTATTATTATTATTATCATAGGAAATATAAATATAAAATATAAAATAAATATAAAATAAAAAATAGAATTAATTATAATTAAAGTATTATTAATCAAGATTTATAAAAGAAATATCATTTTACGAAATAATTATAAAATATGAAATAACTATAAAATATGACTTATGAAATAACAATAGTTTATAAAATCGCTTCATGAAACAATTCATTTTGAAATACGTTTATAAAGACGTAGTTTGACTAGCGTTGACCATGACTAAAATAAGGGTTATTACATAATCAAATTCGTCCGAAGGGATCCGGTAAAGCAACACAAGTTATACATATCAAATCCAATGCTCACCCCATTCCCTTGGAAAGGTAAATTACTAAACCCTTTCTTAAGTCGGGTGGTTCACCACTCTGCGAGATGTCGAGCCAACGACATTAAACAACGGCGCTTCTGAGAGACAACCTACATATTTGTGTGGGCAATGTTGATGCGTGCATATTATATAGACTTTTAAGGTCGCTTTTGGCACGCATTTCTATGAATTTAGGTGATT